>JAKNSD010000030.1:0-31070 GCA_023525715.1 Cichorium intybus
TTTCATTACATAACCAACACATCAAATACATATTCACCACAGCGGCACCAGGCACTGTCCAACCCTAGCAGGCATCAGACACTGTCCGAACCTAGCGGGTACCACCCATAATTCAACCTTGTCGGGCATCAGACACAGTCCAACCTTAACGGGCATCAGGCACCAGCCAACCCTGTCGGGGCACCACGCAAGACGGATATAAGAACAAATCATATGACCTAACATTCAATACACAAGACCACACCAGTTTAAGTACACAATTCTCCCTTAGTGGGCCTTAGTCTATCTACACATGCAATCACACATAGTATATTGACGAAACTCACCTAAATCGCAAGTCATAAGTATACGTGTGCGCTAGGGGTGAGCAGCAGAACAGGGTACCCGCTTTTGGAACCGGAACCGTCTTAAGCGGTTCCGGTTCCTATTCCTAAAGTGATGGAACCGTTATAAGCAGTTTCGGTTCTCATTTTTTGGAACGGGTACCCGCGATATATATATATATATATATATATATATATATATATATATATATATATATATATATATATATATATATATATATATACAAATCAAAATCAATCTACCATTTTCCGTTTATAACTTATATTGTAACGTACTATATTTACTTTATCATGTGTAACTTTTTATAACTATTATTGAATTACATTTATTTTGTAATTTGTAACTTGTATCGTAATGAACTAATCCTATTAGTTAGCTTTTGTTTCTATAGATAGTATTTCTTTTTGTAACGACAAAATTAAAAAAAGTTGACGTAACAGGGTACCTTGTTTCGGAACCGGAACCGTCGGTTCCGGTTCCGATTCCTAAAATTTAAGAATCGCTTAGACCGGTTCCGGTTCCGGTTCCAACTTTTCAGGAACCGCCGGTTCCGGTTCCAGCCAAATTAGGCGGGTATCCGCCTATGCTCACCCCTAGTGTGCGCATCCTCGTCACCCGATCAACACGGACCTCCTAAATCATTATTATGCATAAATCAATAAACCAATCCAATACAATGTCAACCCTATGGTCAACACTTTAAGCCCCTAAAAATTTTACCAAAAGTCAAACTGGGCGAAAGTCAATAGTCAAAGTCAACAGCCGAGCTTAGCATCGTGAGCACAGCCCTTAACGTCACTATGGGACGCTGTCCACAAACGAGCTTTGCCAAGGAGAGCGTTGTCATCCTCAGATGTTAGCGCTGCTAACCCCGATAATTCCAACTTCAATTTTAAACACTTAACCAGTTAAATCTGGGGCTATGGCCTTACAGAATCCATCCTTGAGGTCTGTAGTTTCATAAAAATATGAACTTTACGGACATGCATGTCAAACCCAAACCTTAGGTCAAAAGATGTCTGAAACCAAGCTCAAACCTTACATGGCTACAATAGGGTTTGAGCATGCCCTCCTCTAGAAGTTCTAGAAAATGATTTGAAGCAAGCTTAGCGACCTGGTGTTCTTCAAACTCCAGAAACATAACCACAATGGATCAAAACCGCCATATACTAGCTTAATTCCTAGATTTCAGTAAAATAAGCATCAAGTAGGAGACTATAATACTTGTATTGGTCCAAAAGCTAAAGAAAAAGATGGATCTAAGTTGCAGGGGACTCCTTGGCACCAACACTCTTCTTCTTCATCCTCAAGGAACCTTCAAAACAAGGCAAAACGAGGCTAAAAAAAACAAAAAGAGAGCTATAGTCGAACTAAGGCATCTCTGGAAGTTGGTGACTGATAAAATGGGGAACCCTAGTATTAAGAGCCTTTAAATAGGGTCTAAGGCCTGAGATTTAGAAGTTTGCATTTACGGCCATCAGAATAGCGTCGTGAAGTGCACTTTTCTCCAAAAAGTCTATGATTTAATTCTTTAAAACCCTTAAATTAAGGTATGGGATATGAGCCTTACACTTTATACACTTGAAACACAATAAGACACATACAATCTTCCAAGTTTCTATGGGTTTTATGGACTAAAAATCTAGGCTAATAGCCATAAATCATAATGAAAAAGGTTCCCAAACATGAAGATCCATGCTACAACCCATCAGGACCCAAACCTGACCCAAAATCCAACTAGATTCCGTTCCACACTCCTGCATGCACCTCAAGTGTAACACCCCTCCATTTGGCTTCCTTTTTAAGGATTTGACATAGTTTACAAAGAATTTCAAGTAGAAAAGTATTGTGGAGGTAACGTTCCAAAGCCAAAATATTGTCGAATTCGAGTCCCAAAACTTGTTTTCCAAAAAGGTTTTAAACTCTTATTTATACTTTATAAACCATTAGTCTTTAAGAAAACATGTTGCGGAAACATTTGGTCTCAAATAGTAAACTTCTTTAAGTCTTTTGAACGTCAAGTCCAATGAAGGTGTCACAAATGAATCAAGAACAAGAGTTTAAATAAACCAAATACATCCATAATGCTTAAATACAAGTCTTGTAAATGTCCAATGCTAAATCCTTCAATGGTCACTTCTAGGTCTTCTTAGAATCTTTCACTGTTAGTACGTATCATAATAATAAAGTTAGACTCGGGGAGTATAGTGAGTAAACCCGAAATCTTGACTTTTGGTGAAATTGGATAAAGACAACAATACAACTTCAAATTCAAATTTCCGAAAACTTTTCAAAATCATTTATACCTTTATATTTCCAAAACTTCATTATACTTGCAAGTAGTTGGGGATAAGAAGCATTTAAAGTAATATTTTGTAAACATCCAAAAGTATGAATGCATGAATGCAATGCATATGCATCTACACCCATTCCCAAGTTCTCCACTCTCCAATAAGTCCTTTTCAGTAGGGTCAAATGGCAGGGCTAAACAAAGTAAGCAATGGCTTACAACTGTTGTAGGGGCAAGATCGCTCATCATCGAAAAGTTTTAGGGTAGACATGTGATTATTAAACATGTCATCCATGGAATGGGTTTGCAAGGCTCATCAAGCAATTGTAGCTTACCATCTTCATCACAAAAATGGAGTTTTTTCCCCAAAGGTGTCCGAGCATCACACAAGTCACAACCCCTCCTATATGTATGCATATGGAGAATGATTTCAAAACAACCAATAAGACATTTCTAAAATGTAATTTTATGTATGCAATACATATCAAGGAGTATACATAGTACACTTATGATTATGATATAATTTACACTCAATTTTGCCAAAAAGTAAGGTTTAGGAACATGTACTCATGGAGTTTACTCACCGCACTACTTGATAATGTTCTCCACATCTTCCAAGACTTTATTATATCTTAATCTTCACCTATTGAAACTATAAATGGTTACAAATGACAAAAATACACATATATAATTATTTCATTGATTTTATGGTTTTAATACTCTTTTCATGACTATATGGAAGCAATGGAAACAACTAAAGGTCAAACGGATAAGACAAGCTCACGTTACAAAAATTTATGGATTTAATCAAACCTTGAGATTGCCCGAGCTCAAATACAGTAGTATTAACCCCGATCGGGTTTTGTCCAGTAAGTAAAAAATGTTAATTTTTCACATTAAGTCATTATACTTTGTTGTTTCACCTTTAATCCTGAATTAATCATTTTACACTATTTCCCTTCAAAATCTCCTATGAGTCAATTAAATTTATTTATTCACAATTAAGTCCCCTATAAACAATACATATAAATCCTAGGTCAAAGGCGGTCAACTTCAACTTTGGTAAAATTAACACTTTTCGTCCCTATTTTAATATTTGTCTCAAAGAGATGCTGACACCAGCTCCTAACCTAGAAATATTATCATTAACCTTTAATTAACTATTTGCAACAATATTAGACAAGTCTCCTGATATGTAAATAAAAGAAATACATATCAAAGTAAACACTTGGAAAACTTGATAACAAAATACATGAAATAGCAAAATGGAAAGCAAATTGTCATTTTAGACATGAAAATGGAAGTTTGAAAAATGCCGCAAAATCAAAATTATGTGATGTCTATTATGTGAAAGCAAGAAAGAAATAAATAACTACATTTAGGTGAAGAAAAGATGTATTTTGTGTAAGTCTAGAAGCAAAAACGGACATCGTCTAACTAAAAAATTACTATTTTAGCACATGTGAGTATCGAGTGGAATTGAAAATATTTTTACATAGTATTGGAAATATTATGGCAAGAAAATATATGGAAAAATGTAAGATGCAAATCAATTTCTATTTTTAGAAACTTTAACATATCAAATTGCCAAAATTGGCTTAAAATGGTAAGATGAAAGATACTAAAATAACATCCTCAAACACAAGAAAAATAATATTTAGGAAAGTAGGATAGCTAGCAGAGAAAAGTGTCCAAAAGTGCCAAAACATAAGTTGGTTTAAAGGGTCTGATGAACCTTTATGCTTGTTTAAACACTATTGATACATGTTTGGACTATATAAGTAAAATTAAGCACAAATACCCAAGGAAAATAATTAAGGTGTTAAAATTTGGACAGAAAACTAAAAATGCCTAAAATGACTATTATGCCTCTATAAAGCATACGTAACTAGTAGTAACTAGATAGTTATGAGATTGAAGTGATTTGCTAAAATAAAGAAATTTGGTTAAATTAAAGTAAATCGTAGATTGTGGAATGTGAGACTTAACTGTCATGTGGAACTTGGGTCTGAATAAAGATATGATGAGCATACTTATGATAAAGAATCAGGATAAGTAATTGAGCAAACAACTCCATCATTAGGTTCATCGTCAAGGGAGCAAATAAACTCAAGATAAAAAATTTCAATGAGTTCAATTTGGTTAAGAACATGGATCAATGTTTGAGGCCTTTTCCTTTTAGTTTAATTTATTTTGACAATGTCTTTTTTCATGCAAAATAAACCAAAAGTTATAAGGGCGATCTCACATTGGTTTCTTCCTTATATACTCCCATCTTTTCTTATATTGTAAAGTATGATAAGAAAACTTTTTATTTGGCTTTGAGACATTGGGTTCAAGGAACATCTTGGAATGGGTCCTTCTTGTTGTATAAGAGAAATAATAAGATTATCATTCTTTACATTTTATTTGAAGTTATTTGTCATGAGAAGTCGAGTCAAGATGTTAACCTCATTTTTTATTTTCAAGCAATGAATGTTCAATGTTACATAGTTTTATAGGGAATTGAGGATAAATTGGTAACTCTCACCAATTAAATTTTATGCTACTATAATACTTCATAAATTTAGTGATTCATAAGCTTCGTTTGTAATGAATTTTGGAAATGAGTCTTGGAAACTCTATTTAATTTTTATACATATATACCATATGGGAAATAGAATTCAAAATATTATTTCATATTTAAGAAGTCTTTATATCCTAATTGCCACTGAATTCAAAGTATATGATATTCATGAATTTTTGAGAGGACTGAAACAACTGCACCTTTATTTGACAACATTCATGAATGATGAGATACCAATATTGGAGGCGACTTGAGTAAGGAAGCTTCTGATAACAAGTTCCATTAAATAAAATTAAATCCTTTTCAATAACCATGGCATCATTATAAATATTATTTCTTTCCATTTTAGAACGGTCGCTGCTTTACATGCCCGTGGCATTTCAAACTCCCCTTTGTTATGTCAAATGTGCAATGTTGAGGTGGAGTCTTCTGACCACTTATTAGTTTCGTGTCAGTTTGCCAAAGAGGCCTTCTATTGGATTTTTAGATTGTGCCGTCTTCAATATCCCGAGGTTGAGTCTGTTGCTGACCTTCTTAATTACGCGGCTAATTGGGGAAATTGTGTTAAAAAAAAGAAGTTGCTTCATTGCATCCTATACGGTGTCTTATGGCTTATTTGGAAGGCGAGAAACGATCTTATTTTCAAAAAGGCGTCTATCACCCCTCCGCGGCTTGCAGACAACATTATTGCGTGCTCTTTCCAATGGTTCAATCATAGATGCAAAAAAGGCGTTTGCAACTGGAATTCATGGTGTCGAGATCCCTTTGAATGTTTTTGAGCTTTTTGTTTTTGTAGTTTATTTTGTATTTTGGTGTTTGACGCTTTAATTGTTCATCTTGGATGTTTGCTGCCCCTGCTATTTCCTTGATAGCTGGTGGCTTTTTTATTGATATCTCGCCGTTTCCAAAAAAAAGAAGGCAGAATGTTAAAGATCCTGAATAAATGGATGGAGATACCTCCTCTTTTCACCTATACCCCGTCCAACATGAAATTTTCCAAAACTGATACAAGAACACATTTAACTTTTCATGAAATTTTGAATTCTAAATGCTAAAAAAAATCATTGAATTGATGACATGATTACCAATAGAGCTTTAGCTTTCTTCAGTAAACATGGTTATCAAAATATTCCTTACCTAAGTTGAAGTCCGCCTCAAAGATTAGTATGCTAACCTTGTAGAATACCCTCAACTAACGATGCACCTATCTCCGTCCCTTGAAGAGTTTAATAGTATCACTTATTCTAAATTCATTGGCAATCCAAGAGAATGTATAATCCATGCAAGAGAAAATTTCTTAATAATGAAACGTTGTTCCTTTAGAAAAAACAATCTTAAAAAGAAGTATCATCAAATGCCTCAAAGGTTATATTGCATCCATGTTACACATGTCATAAATCTCAAACACATTTTCTAAATTCATCTTAGAGGGGTTTGGACACAAAGCCCATGTATAACTAGATTTAAGACATATGGTAGTAGCACAAGAAGTTCTTGAAAAAATTGTAACCAAAAGAAATTCTTTTTTGAATATAAAAAAGAAGGTCAACATCTTCGCTTAACATGTGATGTTAAACACCTTAAAGTAAAATGAAAGCCAAATTAGATTGCGTTTTTTCTCATACAAAAAAAAATCTCATTTCAAAATGGTCTATTAGTCGACTTCTCAAAGCCAAATCAAAATCTATATAGGAACCCATTTAGATTGGCTAGTGTGGAATAACAATTGTTGGGTGTTATTAAAATCGGTTTTCAAAGCTTTTAAAGAGAAGGAACAGAAGCAAAACATCACTTGAACAACGTAATACAATATTACATCCACCAGGGATCCATTTTCATGAAACATGTAGGATAAAACAATTATAGAGAGTTTAAGAGAAACAACATTTGAATACTTTGATTAAACTCTTGTGAATAGATGTTGATGAATATGGAAAGAAGGCAAGAGAATCTTCCTCTAGAGGTATAGTAACGCCCCATTTTTAGTTTAACATTTATTTAGTGTTAATTATTTATTTGCATGTTTAAAAATAATATATTTAGAAAAGCGATTAAAAGAATTAAATCCAAATTACGAATACTAATAATATTATAAAATAATAATAATGATAATAATAATAATAGTAATAATAATAGCAATGACGATGAAAAAGTCATATCCTAGAATTTTAATTCAATTGGAGGGGTATGTATTGCCATTTTGAAACTTAAAATGTAGTAATTATGTTGCAGTAGGTAAATATTTCTATTATGACATTGTTGAGGGGGTGTTCTTTCCAATTGCTCAAAGTGCATGAAAATTCAGCCCTTCATGGGCAGTGACCTCCATAGCAGCGAGAATTCTTTCTTCTTGCTGTATGGCTCGGTCTCTTTTTCTAAAACAAGCATGCTAAGCATTTCCTAGCTCATATATATGATACAGATCACACCAAACCATAACCCACATCTTCCATTTTGAACTGTGAAGCATTTATGTCGATAAAAGAGAGAAATGAAAGGAGTTTTTTTAGCGGGAATCTTTGAAGTTGGGTGAAGGTGCAAAAACTCGTGACAAAAAGATTGGGAGTAGAAGAAGAAGAAGAAGAAGAAGAAGAAGAAAGAGTCGCAGGTCCTAGTTGATGATTCTAGGTTCAAGGGAAGTTTCTTAGTTTTTTTCTTGTGCTCCTAATGTCACCATCATGTTAATGTTGGATTAGGTGTCTAAGCCATGACTAATAATTAGTATTTACCTAATAAATAGTAGCAAAGTCCATTTGGGTTGCCATCATAGCTAGAGGTTTGGTAGAAAGTCCAGGAGAGAGAAAGATTGATTGATTATATGATTAATAAATCAATAGAAATAAAATAAATAGTTTATTAATATATTAAAGTGATAATATATTAATTAGAAACTATATTAATTAATTAGAAATTAATCTGGAATTAATTGGATTTAATTTGGTGCAGGGACTGAAATTGTAATTATTCAATAGTTGAGTGAGTGACAATTTTGGCAGGATAATAACTAGAGAAATTATATATATGATAATATAATTTTTTGATTATAATAAGTTAGGATAAATAGATTTGAATTAAAGATAAGGGTTTATCTTGATTTGAATTCAAAAGGTTTATCTCTAAAGGCTTGTCTGGTTATCTGCTGGAGGCTATAAATAGGGAGCCTCAGACCCATTGTTTTCTGCGCCAATTTTGACCTATTCCCTCTGTAAATTTCATGGCTTACCTCCCTAGCTCTTGGGTGTGATCTCATTTGAGGCAGGACACTTGTGCTGCTCAGCTTCAGGAAAAATCCTAAAGGTTAGTTTTCCCTGATTTATTTATTTTTTGTTAATTTTCATATGACCTTTAGTAATTTATTATATGTTCAATTAGAAGAAAACATAGATCCTTATAGGTTGCATGTGAACTTAGGATTTTAGTTCATAGATTTGCATAAAACCTTTCGGTGGTATTAGAGACATGTTAGTTGTTTTCTTGTTGAATTGTTATAATTGTTTCCCTAAAAAATTAGGGTTTAAAGCTTATAAACCCTAATATATATGAAATCGTTTTAGGGTTAGGGTTTTGAAAACCCTAGCCCCTCCCTTTTATTTAAATCGAAAATGGCATAGGGTTTTAGAAGGTTTTCTATTTTTGGTAACTTTGATTATTTAATAATTGGATAACCTTAAACCCATTATTTGATTTTCGATTTTTAGGGGGTTTAAGATAGGTTTAAACTAATTTGATTAATTTGTGATACCTATCTAAATTAAATTAATTTAATTAATTGTTTAATTAAAATATAATTAAAGGTTTAATTTAATTTTAAATTTAATAGTTTAAATTTCAAAAAAATTAAAGGATAAACTAGGAATATTTTAAAAGTTTAAAATATCTAGACTTAATTAATTTAATTAATTGTTTAATTAAAAGATAAATTAAATCAAAGTGAAAGGTTTAATTTAATAGTTAAATTTCGAAAATTAAAAGATAAACAAAGGAATATTTTAAAATGTTTAAAATACATCTTATATGTATTATAATTAAAAGTTAATATTATATGTATAAGATAATTGGTCAGTCAAATCAATAGCAGGCCTCATTCACGAAGCTGGTCTATAAGGAGGGTATAAGGAAACTGCCTATAAAATGGCGGTTGAATGGGTGTCCACTCTCACCCACCGCTCTCTTGATTAGTGGAGGGTCGTTAGCCGAATGGGTTTGATATGACAGCTTAATCTCATTAAAAGTATAATGTCATTAATGAAAGTACTAGAACAACTTTATAAAATCCCAAATCTAGTTACTTTAGGAAAAATGTGAAAAGATGCTAACCCATAAAATTGCACATTACACTTTATGAGACATTAGTGGAGCGTGTGTGGTTAACCGGCACACTAATAGGGGCTCATAAAGAGTGGTAATGGGTTTCTCATGATTTATCATTATTGATGGAGCGTGTGTGGTTAACCAGCATATCAATTAGAGATGATAAATGACATTGAGGTTACCAAGCAAATTTGCATGGTTATTCACATCTAGTTTGTGATCCTCGGCATCCCAGTCACAAACAGTAGAGCATATATATAAGATTAAACATGCCTCAATGAATCTCATAGATCTAGGAAATTCATAAGACTGAAATTGATAAATGTTTATCTACCTTAATGACCATTATGGTGTGATTACGACATCCCTATTCACACCATAGTTGGGGTATTTTGGATCCTAGCCTTATTAAATAATAAATTGGGTAATTATTTAAAAGGTTTAATTAAACTAATAAATTCAAATTTTATATATATATATATATATATATATATATATATATATATATATATATATGTATGAAGAAAGTGTCATTCTCCTCATTCTCCTCCTTTGCCCATTTCTGAGAGTTTCAGAAAGCACCTGTTACATATGGTAAGGCTTCCTAGCCTGAACTATGAGGTATGGCTTCACAAATAGAGAATGGTTCTTAGATTTGCTGGCAAGCCATATCTTATTGAGTGTCCGCTCCCCAAAGCATGACATCACACAGCAGCTTGTGATGAGCATGACCCCTTGAATATTGAGTCCAAGGAAGTTCGTTGCCTCATGCTATTGATCAGTGACCCCGAGTTCCGCAGGGATTTAGAATTCCTAGGGTCAGATAAGTTAGCACAGCTGGTTGAGGAAAGGTTCCGAGAACTGGTTGAAAAAACGAACGAACTAGGTGTTAGATTAGGTGTCTAAGCCATGACTAATAATTAGTATTTACCTAATTAATAATAGCAAAGTCCATTTGGGTTGCCCTCATAACTAGAGGTTTTGTTGAAAGTTTGGTAGAGAGAAAGATTGATTTATTATATGATTAATAAATCAATAGAAATTAAATATATGGTTTATTAATATATTAAAGTGATAATATATTAATTAGAATAAGAGTTTGAATTGTAAGATAAAGGTTTATCTTATTTGAATTCAAAAAGGCTTATCTCTAAAGGTTTATCTGGTCATCTGCTGGAGGCTATAAATAATGAGCCCTAGAGACCAAAAACCTACGCCATTTTTGATCTGGACTCTCTAGAATTTCGTTCTCCTCTCCTACTGCTTCTGGGTGTGACTTCATTTGAGGCAGGACAATTGTGCTGCTTGGCTTCCAAGAAAAACCTAAAGATTAGTTTTTCTGTTTTTATTCTTTAGTAATTTTTATTGGGCCTTTAGGAATTAGTTATATGTTCAATTAGAAGACAACATAGATCCTTATAAGTTGCATGTGAACTTAGGTTTTAGTTCATTGGTTTGCAGAAAACCTTTCAGTGGTATCAGAGCTTTTTGGTTGTTTTCTTGTTGAATTGCTATAATTGTTTTCCTAAAAATTAGGGTTTAAAGCTTATAAACCCTAATTTGGCTGAAATCGATTTAGGGTTAGGGTTTTGAAAACCCTAGCCCCTCCCCTCCTGATTTTGCGATTTTATCATTAGGGTTTTAGAAGGCTTTCTATTTTTGGTAACTTTAATTATTTAAATGGATAACCTTAAACCCATTATTTGTTAATTTCAAAAATTTGGGGGGTTAAGATAGGTTAAATTAGTTTGATTAATTTGTGATACCTATCTGAATTTAATTAATTTAATTAATTGTTTAATTAAAAGATAATTAATGGTTTAATTTAATTTTAAATTTAATAGTTTTAAATTTTGAAAAATTAAAGGATAAAACTTGGAATATTTTAAAATTCTAAAATATTTGGATTTAATTAATTTAATTAATTGTTTAATTAAAAGATGAATTAAAGTTTAATTTAATTTTTAAATTTAATAGTTTAAATTTCCAATAAATTAAAAGATAAACCAGGAACATTTTAAAAGGTTTAAAATCCATCTTATATATATTATAATTAAAAGTTAATATTATATGTATAAGATAAAATGTTTAGTCAAATCAATAGTAGGCCTCATTCACGAAGCTGGTCTATAAAGAGGGTATAAGGAGACTGCCTATAAAATGGCGGTCTAATGGGTGTCCACTCTCACCCACCGCTCTCCTGATCAGTGGAGGGTCGTTAGCCAAACGGGTTTGATAGGACCGCTTAATCTCATTAAAGGTATAATGATATGATTCAAAGTACTGGAACACTTTACAAAATCCCAATCTAGTTACTTTAGGAAAAATGTGAATTGATGCTGTAACACCCGGCTTTTAAAACAAAACACCCCTGAAAAAAATTTTCATTTAAAATCAAGATTTCAATACATAAAACCATAACAATGGGGTATATTTTAATAAACACGGGTACAAGTGTATCGAGGAGAGTATAAAATACCATAGTCTCCTTTAAAGCCGGGCTGCTACAGACAGCATCTACAAGTCCACTTCTTGAGTCACGGACTTTATCCTTACTCTTATCAGGGTTATGCTAACCTGCAGGGACATTTAACAAACAGTATGAGCTACAAAGCTCAGTGAGTAATCGTATATGCAAATAACATGTATCAAAATACAAACATATAACTGTCTGGACATCGGATCCAGACTACTAGCCTTACTGGCTAACCGTATGTATCTGAGGATTTCATATCCTACTGTCTAGCCTTACCGGCCAAATCGTGATATCATGTGTTTTTCAAATCACAGCAGATAATTGTACACTTTATCATAATCCACTTTGTTATTTGCATACCAGTCCAATCAATTCTGTACCATTTCTGTCCCCTCTTTCTTAGTCATATTTGACTATACCATATATCATGACTATATAAGTCATATCATTTGTCATGGCTATACAAGCCGTACCAAAACATTTCCAGCGTATGAATCGTAGCCCGAGGGCCGCACCAGTTTATCATAGCCCGTAGGCCGCACCAGAATATCATAGCCATATAGGCCGCACCGTTTGGATATAGCATCCAGAATCATAGCCTTATTTCACGATCAATTATGGCTCACGGGTTAGCCCGCTGTTGCCTTGGCTCACGGGTTAGCCCGTTGTTGCCTAGACTCACGGCTCCGTTCTTGTCATCGCAATGACTCACGGCTTATCCGGTCTTGTCTATATAGGTTTGACTCACAGCTCCGTTCTTGTCTATTATAGACTCACGGCTTATCTGGTATTGTCGCACCATTAATATTGACTGACTCACAGCTCCGTTCTTGTCTATAATAGACTCACGGCTTATCTGGTATTGTCGTATCATAGTGTATATATATATGTATTGACTCACAGCTCCGTTCTTGTCTATAATAGACTCACGGCTTATCTGGTATTGTCTTTTACATATATTTTTCATTTGTCATTTTCGTCCCCCGAAGCCGTTTCAACCTGTAACAATTTAATCATCATATATCATATATGATATCAGTGAGATTACTCACCTGGATGCTAGCTGCATTTAATTCCAGGTTGTTTCTTGCCTTTGCGTGCACCACAACCATTTTGTCCCATACCTATTTATCCATTTATATACCAAATGATAATAGGTTAATAATCATCTAAATTGACTCTAATACGTAAGAGTCCAATATTATATCATTATAAACAATGCCTAGATAATAAACTTTACATTTACTATCTTTATGTGAATTTTACTATTCACCGAGGCATTCAAATCGATCTACAGTGCCCCCGAGGGGTCGAAAACTTGATATAAAAATTTTCCCAAACTTTTCAGACCATAACGAGCCTATGGTTCAAGTTTGAGCTACATCGGACAAGCCAAACAAAAGTTAGCATTTTGAACTCCCTGCCTTGGAGGCGCATCGCGCCCAAAGAGTAAGGCGCGTCACGCCCAGACCTTCGAGTCGCGAGCGACCACGTGGTCAAGTCGCGAGCGCTGGGCAGAGGTGCAGAAACTCCGATTTTCAAGCTATAAAATCCCATTTTCTCATATTAAGCCCTTAATACATGACTTAATCGATAGGGGTTTGTTTCTAGGCTAAAACCTTATATCAAAACAAGGTTTTCAACCATTCAAAACAACTAAATCAATCAATATGAAGAATTAGGGTTCTTAATCCTAAAACCCCAAAACTTCAAATTCATCATAAATAGCAATCTACTTCCATTTTCTTGAATTAAGTCCATTTAGCATGACTTAATGGAAGTATTAAACCATTTAAACTACATAATCATAACTGAAATTTACAAATTTCAGTTTCTATAAAACACATTAAGAACTTCTTCAAGAACTTGTCTAAAAAGGCAATCTACTTACCTTAATTGCTTGGAAATCACCCATTCCAACAATTGTTCCAAGTTCTTGCTTCAATTTCATGATCTCCTGCAGAAATCGCACCTTCAATGTCTCTCCCGTTGCTGCACAATGATCAGTCAAAGAAGAGAGTCAACTCTTCTATATATACTTCCAATTTTTACAAATTTAGTCCCTAAGTTCCATTTCTTGAACTTTTGGCACCAATATCAAGTTTTATCACAATAAAACTTTCATTTCTTATACTTTTGCCACAAGCAACAATATTTTTACCCAATTGGTCCTTCACATGGTCAAATGACCAAAATACCCTTTTGTGGTAAAACGACCAAATTTCAGTTTTTATAACATTTTAAGTCCAAAACTCAAAATATTATTTCAAACTAAATTCTTTTCTGTCCAAAAGACCAAATTACCCTTCTAAGGTAAAATGACCAATTTACCCTTTTTATTATATTTACATAAAAAGAGTGTCTTGGCGTTACAAATTCTCCCCTCCTTCAAAAGATTTCGTCCCCGAAATCATGCAAAGAGTTGGGGTATCTCTATCTTGTCACAATTTCGGTTTCCCATACCATATGGAAACATTCATGGTATTGCCGAAGCACTTTTGCCATACTAGTCTTCTATTTCGTGATTACATCACTGTTCATCTAACATTCCTCCGGTTGTTCCGGGTATCATAACCACTTATCTACCTTCATTTCAGCATGAGGTATTCATTGAAATTTATCAATCTATGTTCTCAGAACCATGAGACCCATAGAAAACTTTACAATCATCTTGAAGTTCATCACAAAACTTCGTTCAGTACACCAAAATTTTTACTCTTTGGAACATATGGAAAGGTCCAATAAATGAGGACTTGACTTTCTTTTCGTCCCAAACAAATTTTTAGTCTTTCTAAGGGATATTTTGATTACCCCGTCATCCCTCATCTGGAATTTCAACGGTTTTTACTCGGCAATCCGCATACTACTTTTGTCGATTTTTGTCTATTTTCAAGCTTTCTCGAATTTGCCTAATCTTTTCTTCTGTTTGAAGTAAAATCTCGGGTCCAGCCAACGGCTTCTCCCCAACTTCAGTCTAGTAAGTATGCGTGCAACACGATACTCTATACTATACATTATACGAGCCATCTTGATGCTGGTACAAAAACTGTCATTATCTACAGTTTCTACCAAAGACAGATGATCTTCTCATCTTCCACCAGGGTCTACTATGCTAGTTTTAAGCATGACTTCTAAAGTCTGCATTATTATCTCACATCGTCTATCAATCTGCAAATCATATACAGTACTTGCTAGTACTTTTGAACTAATAATTCTAGGAATTAATGCTAAATTCAGCAAATAATTCTAGTATCTCGACCCGATACAGTCGACACCTGCAGCGCATGTCGAAAATTTTCTCTTTCTATGTAGTTTTTCACTACTTTTCAATCTTAATTTCTTCCTTAGTCAGTATAAATCTACACTGGCTTCATCAATCAATCTGCAAATACCCATATGGTGTCATACCCATGCGATACTTGCAAAGACTTTATTATAAAGTCTATAATATTTTTGTCTCATTTCTTCTTTGGAACCCACAATGGTTAAATTTTCCGAATGCTTCTAATGATTTGACTGTAGTTACACACAAGTCAAACACTTTTCATATGTCTTTCAATATCTTTCTTTAATCCGGGCCACCAATGCATAGGTTATATCATCCTACACAGTTTGGTACTGCCCCGGGCATTTTGCATATCTACCCCAATATACATCTTTTAAGGGTAAATTTTCATATCTCGCTTTGCTTTGGAACTCACATACACAACCCCAAGGGTTTTCAATCGTCGTGAGTTTCTAACTAGCTTCTTTCAATAGCTAATTATTTATTCACTTTTCATGTTTTCAGACTTGCACACTTCTTCTTGTGCTACCCGAATTAATTCAGGTAATCAATTCGCCACATTCATACATGTGGATGTATCTTTTAAAAGATACTCTTTTCAATTCGAGGCATCTATAGTCACATTCGTCTTTCCGAGATGGTACAAGATTTCATAACCGAAATCTTTATGTAACTCATCTATCTTTGCTATCTCATATTCAACTTCTTTTTGATCAATTAAGTATTTCAAACTTATATGATCCGTATAAACAGTAAGCTTTACACCACATAAGTAGTGCCTCTAAAGCTTCAATGCCAAAGTCATAATTGCTACTGCAATATCATGTATCCAAAATCAACTTTGGATGTATTTCTATAAACCAATTTATCTTCTCCGCTTAGCGATAATGCTAACACCGGAGTTTCATACAAGGTTTGTTTTAACCTTTAAAAATATACTTGTGGTCTTTCTACCACTCAGACTTTTCACCTTTTTTTTTGTCAACTTTAGTCAGCTAAACAGCATTCGAGGAGCAGTTTTCTACAACTCTCCTATAATAGCCCGCCAATCCAAGGAAACTACTACTAATTTCAGTCAGATTCCAAGGCGATTTCTGTCTTATCACAGTATCATTTCCACTGGATTTATTTTATCATCTTTGGCACTATTAGCATGCCCAAAGAATTGAAACTTCTTTTAGCCAAATTTTCATACTTGGAAAATTTTACATATCACTTAACTCAGTGAAGTAACTCCAATATCTGGTACAAATGTACCTCATATTCAGTCTAGTTTCAAGAATATCAGATTCTCAATAGTCAATGTACATACACATTAACTTGTCTTTCTTCCTTTCAAGCAAGATAGGGCTCCATATAATGACACATTCAGCCATATGAGACCCCGATTCAAAAACAAATTCTTCCAATTGTTTTACCACTCTGCCATCTCTGCAAAGGCTAATCAGTACAGAACCTGTATACCAAAAACGGCTCCCAACATCAGTTTAATCATAAACTCTTCTCGTCAATCTGGCAGAAATCCTGGAAGTTCTTTTCAAAAGAAACATCCAATAATTTATTTAAAGTAGTACACTACTATCACTGCTTTATTTAACTTGGCCAATACCACGTATGCCAACTACAACATCATTCTTTTACTAACTCTTTTCCGAGTTTAAGCAAAGAAAATAACCGGTATCCTCAACAACGGTCATTTACCATGGATTTTCATCCGTTTCATTTCTGTTTTAAGAACCATAATGTTCTTGTTTCTACAATTCATGGTAGCATAATTCATTGCTAACCAATTCATAAGCACAATTGCTTCAGATTCGCTGGTAGTCATCGGCTTCAGATTTATAGGGAAAAATGGTCCCGTAAATCCTAGGCAGACTACTTTCCCGGTGTTCAATATCTAGAACATACTTGCTATCTGCTATAGCTGTTTCCAAAATTTCATCCATAATCATTGATGAAAAAATTCAAACAAGACATCAAGTCATCGATCCAAAGCATAGCTTCATGGATCAAATATAACATACACGAGTTATATTCAGAATTATTATATCGGAGATCATATCAGTCTCCTCACGAGCTTTTTCCACAATCTACTGGAATGCTCATGGTACCGCTGGTCCTTTTCAACCATTCATTTCTTCTTTCTTTTCTCCTCGTTCTTTCCTGGGTTCATCACCCGTTACTCCACATTTAACATGTGAGTATTTCATTAGAAAGTGATCTATAATTCCACACTGGAAACACTTCCGTTCCATACAACAAACTCGAGCAATATGCTCCCATTTTCTGCAATGCCAGCATTTCAACGGTAGAGTCTCTACTCTACAATTTTCTGAGTGCTTTTCCTGCACTTCTCACAATACATAACTGCTCTGTTTTGGTCCCTTCCCTTTAAGGTTGGACCCAGTCTGTGGTAACTTCTCCTGAAGCGTCCACTAATCCTTTCCTGCTTTTCACGTAGTCTCAGCTACTTTTCTTTCACCTTGAATATCAATCAGGGTGAGCACCCAAATTTCTTTTTCTGACCACAGTAACTACTGTTGCTTATCATGTGGATTTTCTGCTACTTGTCTCTGTGCCCCTCGTTCAATAGAGCCTTGAGAAAGGGCTGGTTCGCCTCTTAAAGCTACACGCCCTAAATTCCTCCAAATACGATTCGCTGCTCATACTTCTTATACGTTAGAAGTCAGCAACAGTTAGGTTATATATGTATAATAACAACTATATACACCTAACGGTACATCGTGTCTACTGTCTCAAGGTTTAAGTCCAGGAATCTACTCTATAGACACCTAGTTCACTTAAACCACGGCTCTGATACCAACTTGTAACACCCGACTTTTAAAACAAAACACCCCTGAAAAAATTTTTCATTTAAAATCAAGATTTCAATACATAAAACCATAACAATGGGGTATATTTTAATAAACACGGGTACAAGTGTATCAAGTAGAGTATAAAATACCATAGTCTCCTTTAAAGCCGGGCTGCTACAGACAGCATCTACAAGTCCACTTCTTGAGTCACGGACTTTATCCTTACTCTTATCAGGGTTATGCTAACCTGCAGGGACATTTAACAAACGGTATGAGCTACAAAGCTCAGTGAGTAATCGTATCTGCAAATAACATGTATCAAAATACAAACATATAACTGTCTGGACATCGGATCCAGACTACTAGCCTTACTGGCTAACCGTATGTATCTGAGGATTTCATATCCTACTGTCTAGCCTTACCGGCCGAATCGTGATATCATGTGTTTTTCAAATCACAGCAGATAATTGTACACTTTATCATAATCCACTTTGTTATTTGCATACCAGTCCAATCAATTCTGTACCATTTCTGTCCCATCTTTCTTAGTCATATTTGACTATACCATATATCATGACTATATAAGTCATATCATTTGTCATGGCTATACAAGCCGTACCAAAACATTTCCAGCGTATGAATCGTAGCCCGAGGGCCGCACCAGTTTATCATAGCCCGTAGGCCGCACCAGAATATCATAGCCATATAGGCCGCACCGTTTGGATATAGCATCCAGAATCATAGCCTTATTTCACGATCAATTATGGCTCACGGGTTAGCCCGCTGTTGCCTTGGCTCACGGGTTAGCCCGTTGTTGCCTAAACTCACGGCTCCGTTCTTGTCATCGCAATGACTCACGGCTTATCCGGTCTTGTCTATATAGGTTTGGCTCACAGCTCCGTTCTTGTCTATTATAGACTCACGGCTTATCTGGTATTGTCGCACCATTAATATTGACTGACTCACAGCTCCGTTCTTGTCTATAATAGACTCACGGCTTATCTGGTATTGTCTTTTACATATATTTTTCATTTGTCATTTTCGTCCCCCGAAGCCGTTTCAACCTGTAACAATTTAATCATCATATATCATATATGATATCAGTGAGATTACTCACCTGGATGCTAGCTGCATTTAATTCCCGGTTGTTTCTTGCCTTTGCGTGCACCACAACCATTTTGTCCCATACATATTTATCCATTTATATACCAAATGATAATAGGTTAATAATCATCGAAATTGACTATAATACGTAAGAGTCCAATATTATATCATTATAAACAATGCCTAGATAATAAACTTTACATTTACTATCTTTATATGAATTTTACTATTCACCGAGGCATTCAAATTGATCTACAGTGCCCCCGAGGGGTCGAAAACTTGATATAAAAATTTTCCCAAACTTTTTAGACCATAACGAGCCTATGGTTCAAGTTTGAGCTAAATCGGACAAGCCAAACAAAAGTTAGCATTTTGAACTCCCTGCCTTGGAGGCGCATCGCGCCCAAAGAGTAAGGCGCGTCGCGCCCAGACCTTCGAGTCGCGAGCGACCACGTGGTCAAGTCGCGAGCGCTGGGCAGAGGTGCAGAAACTCCGATTTTCAAGCTATAAAATCCCATTTTCTCATATTAAGCCCTTAATACATGACTTAATCGATAGGGGTTTGTTTCTAGGCTAAAACCTTATATCAAAACAAGGTTTTCAACCATTCAAAACAACTAAATCAATCAATATGAAGAATTAGGGTTCTTAATCCTAAAACCCCAAAACTTCAAATTCATCATAAATAGCAATCTACTTCCATTTTCTTGAATTAAGTCCATTTAGCATGACTTAATGGAAGTATTAAACCATTTAAACTACATAATCATAACTGAAATTTACAAATTTCAGTTTCTATAAAACACATTAAGAACTTCTTCAAGAACTTGTCTAAAAAGGCAATCTACTTACCTTAATTGCTTGGAAATCACCCATTCCAACAATTGTTCCAAGTTCTTGCTTCAATTTCATGATCTCCTGCAGAAATCACACCTTCAATGTCTCTCCCGTTGCTGCACAATGATCAGTCAAAGAAGAGAGTCAACTCTTCTATATATACTTCCAATTTTTACAAATTTAGTCCCTAAGTTCCATTTCTTGAACTTTTGGCACCAATATCAAGTTTTATCACAATAAAACTTTCATTTCTTATACTTTTGCCACAAGCAACAATATTTTTACCCAATTGGTCCTTCACATGGTCAAATGACCAAAATACCCTTTTGTGGTAAAACGACCAAATTTCAGTTTTTATAACATTTTAAGTCCAAAACTCAAAATATTATTTCAAACTAAATTCTTTTCTGTCCAAAAGACCAAATTACCCTTCTAAGGTAAAATGACCAATTTACCCTTTTTATTATATTTACATAAAAAGAGTGTCTTGGCGTTACAGATGCTAATCCATGAAATTGCACATTGCACTTTATGAAAGATTGGTGGAGCGTGTGTGGTTTACCGGCACATCAATCAGAGATGGTAATTGACCCCGAGAGTACCAAGCTAATTTGCATGGTTATTCACATCCAGTTTGTGATCCTCGGCATCCCAGTCACAATCATATCAAAACAACCATAGTAAAGTCTTTAAACGTGTCAATGTTATGTCCCGTATTAATCTAATATTTCTACCGAAAATTTGGCATCGACATTTGGGCAATATAGACAAATCCATACTGACCCAACTCAATAAAACAACTCAAAACAATATGGGACATAACACACCACTTTACTGTACCACTATAAGGGAATTCTAACCATGAGCATAATAACTCTCATTTACATGTACAACTATACCGCACTTGGGATAACTCTATCTTCTGGACATCCTTTCTATCTATGTTCCTCATATCAGCTTCTAAGTCTTTTCCTTCTATCGTCTGCTAACAAGCTTCATGTTCCTGAGTACATAGCATTTTAAAACAAAGAATACATAAGACATAAATGCCTCGTGAGATACATGGGTTTTAGACTCGATGAGTTTAAATCCATTTGAATATCATTTGCTATTAGCAAATAAAGAAAACTTTTCCCTTCTTTTCAAAACCTGCAAACTCCACTGTTATGCCAAAACAATAAAACAAAAGTCCATTGCTATAATCATTAACACAGGAATTATTCTTATCATCCAAACAAAAGCTCATTGTTAAAACTTCAAGTACTTTAGCTTAAAATGTCAAGAATTCAAATTCCTCATAAGCAAACAGAATTCAGATACTTTTTTAACAACATAGACCAACTGTAATTCATTATTAACTTATTATCATTTGGCTTTATACGGGTTTCCCCGTATCCCTTTCCCTCCCCGGAATAGAACCAATCTATCCGTGAGGGCGTGCTAGTTCCCTTTCCCTTCACGGAGTAGAACAAATCTATCCATAAGGGCATGCTGAGACAACTACTTTGCAACGGGAGGTACCTTCCCAGTAGTGTCTTTTGACCTCCCCTCATTAGGGTGAGATCCTTGTCCGGACGTCTTTCTTATTTTTTTCATTTAGATCATATTTCAAGTTTTACCATTATCATATTATCACAAGTTGGTCTCTAGATAAACATCATTCAAAGCATGTAACTCATTTTCAATTCTTTAACATAAAACCGTACTTCTAATTCAACATAAATCAATACTTTCTATTTCAAGTTTTAAAAACCACTTCGGAAACCATTACTCATGAAACATTATCATAACTTTTGAAAATCATTTTTCAAACTATTAATCATAAAACATATAACATAAAAGCACAACTTGTTGCTATGTACCCAGAAAATTCCTCATGTACACACCTTGGCTAGTTAGAGAAGTCTAACTAGGGTTACTCCCTTCAATTGTCCCTTCCATTCCATAAACGTTTCTCCTTAATTACCTAAAGAGTTCATTAAAATTTTATTAAAACATTTAGGTCTTAACAATATGTAAAGACCACTTAATCCCCCTAAATATACTTATTTTCTTTATGTTTTCAAGCTATATTAAACATATACCAAAGGTTAAGGGGTCACACTACTCAAATCCGGTCATATTGAGAGTGAATTGCATGAATTCGGGTCACACGAGTCATTTAGGAATCACACGGGGTCGTGTAAGGCTTCCAAGATGTCCAACCTACTGCCTCATTTCACACGGGGTCATGCCAGGTTCACACGGGTCATGTAGAATCCTGCAGCCCCATTTTCAGCTCCCAGTTTTTGTTCGTTTTTTGCAGTTTTAGTCCATTTCTTGGTTCCATTTGTTTCCAAACTTAACAAAACTTTACCAATAGGTTCTATTAACCTTCTAACATGTTAAGAACATATTTTTAATCCCATTAAGTCTTATTTAGTTCATGACTTAATGGTTAAGACCATAGGATGTCACAAGAGCTCTAAGGAAGCTCATATGCACATCAACTCAAATTTTAAAGTCTAGTTTTGTTCATTTTCTATCCATACACTTATATAACTAATGGGTGACTTAATTTAAGATTTTTACAACCCAAAACATACTTTGTTAAATACAAATTCATGATTTTTATTAACCCATTTCTATGAGTTTCATTCATGGAATCACCAATCCCATTCCACCCTTCCAATTACTATTTAGTTCTAACTTATTCTTGATTGCTTAGAATCATTAGGAAACCACTTGTAAGGGTTTCTTTCATCCATAAACATCATTATCACTACTTAATTAAATCCAATTAATACTATGACCATAAGCCCCCAATTTCTAGGGTTCATAAGAATCAAAATCATCAAATCATGATTCCAAACTATCCATATGTTGGATAATGATCATGAGATGACTACAAACTTAATTTAAACACTTGGGATCATTAGGAACAACCTTCCCCCAGAAATCAAGAATCGGTTCATACCCACAAACCACCCAAAAACGGGTTTTCTAGCTAGAATTAAGTGAGTTCTTACCTTAGATTGTTGAAACACTTCATAAAATAAGCTAGAGCATCGTGATTCCTCAAGAGATTGTGAAGAAATCGCTCCTAAACTCCTCTTATCTGTTGTTCTCGATCGTTCCAGATGAAATGGGAGAGTTCCCACATTTTTATACTCCCTTAGTTTCAAGGAATGACACTTTGGTCCCTCTACTTTCATATTTTTCACATAAGGTACAAAACTTACTTAAATTCTTGAAACTTCTAAGTTTTATAGTTTTGCCCCACTTATAAACTTATTTTGCACATTAAGAACATTCTAACACATAAAAATCTCGTTAAGAGGTTAAATATTTCAAAATGACGAAAATGCCCTTTTTGGTCATTTTGCACATTTCACTCACTTTTACCTTTTCAATATTCATAGTTCATAATTATAACTACAATATAGTTCATATACTTCATCCTTAATGAAAATATGATTATTTTCATTTTATAATAGTAATTAAAAAAATACTAAAATACCTTTTTTGCTCAAACTATGAATATATATATATATATATATATATATATATATATATATATATATATATATATATATATATATATATATATATATATATATATATATATATATATATATATACACACATATATATATATATATATATATATATATATATATATATATATATATATATATATATATATATATATATATATTACACTTATGGGTGAAAATTTGGATTAAATAAAAAAAATGAAAGTGCATTGGTATTTTATGCATAAACTTTTAATATAAATTTAAATGGCCATATTTTTCAATGTGAAATGTTGTTAAATTTCCTAGAAATAGCAACGTACTTTATTTTACTTAAACAATTTCACTTCCTTCCCAGATGCACGAAATGAATGGGGACCAATGGCTGATCGAAAAGTGATGAGGTGGTGCTTTAGGTGAAAGATAAGGAGCGGAGGTGTCTCAAGTAAGGAAACAGAGGCCGAAGGATGTGGCAAAAGTTGAGTGGAAATGTTATTAATCACTATCTAATAAATCTAAGTAGTTAGAATTTTCTAGAAATACAATCAAGTGTAAATTCTAATAACATACTCGAGGTTACTCATTTTCATATATTTAATTTCTAGAAATCTTAGGGAAAATGACAATGCTACCCTTCCTTTGAAATACTTTCAATGTTGAATGTCTTTAACAATTAGTTTGTATTTCAACGACATTGCTATAATTGGTTACATGTTTCTACTAAAAGAACAATATAGTTCCATTTTCTGGTGTATGATGGCATCTCACTTGTGTTTATTTCTATTACAGCGTTAGATGTTGGATTAGTTGGAGAACAAAGAGGTTGCCGAGATAAAGAAGATATAGGTGACGATGAAAAATACAATGGAGATGATGGAGAACAGGAAGTGATTGTGGAAGAGGTAACTAAATAATCACATTTCTTTGATTCTTAATACAAATTCCATTGATGATTTTGATCAATTTCAAGATTTCGCCAATTGATTGTTAGAAATTAGCTCTCTTTTCCCTTTCTTGATTTTTAGATCTTTGCGTTAGGTTTTTGTTCTGTAAGGATGCTAGATTTGCATAAAAGATTGATACATGGACAAATGATGATTTACATTACTTTTTTTTGCTTGCTTCTTTATGTTTTTAAGTTTAATAATTTCCTTCCTTCCCATTTGTTTTTTTTGAATTTGTTAACTTTGTTCCTTCCCATTTGTTTTTTTGAATTTGTTAACTTTGTTTCCGGTATGAATCAATGGGAGCACTCTTGGGTAGCAAAAATAAAGATGATTATTTTCAATTGTAGAGATAATGGAAGAATTTTCCATTTTGGTATAATGCACATGATAGTAATTATTCTAATTAAAATAAAATGAAAGTAGAATGGTATAATAAGCAAATTAACAAACGTATGTTGCTATTTGTTGCATTTAACTTTTTCCAACGATGCAGGAAAACTACTGGCCTGAAAATATTCATGATGGATCACATTTCCAAAATACTCCCACTGTAGTTTGCCTTCCAATTGGACATCTCTGATCTTTCCTCATTTATTATTCGTGCCAATAACTATATGCAAGACTACCTAAAGGTATATTTTTCTATTAAAGTTTCATGCTTTCATTACTTTATCTTACATCAATGTATTTCCAGTTTTTTCTTAATAATGTATTGTATTATTTCTATTTGGATTACAATGAAGAAATGAAAATGCTTAAATAAACAAGACAATGGAAGTATGTTGCTACTTCTTGCATTTTGATGGCATTGCTATATTTGGATATACTTTTTGGAGTAATAAAAGAAATGATGTTGGTTGCTATAATAAACAAACCAAAAAAAGACATTGCTGTTTTTTCCATTTAACATTTTCCGGGGTCCCCGCCGCATCGCGCGGGGTCGCAACCCCTAGTTAAAAATTAAAACACGTTCATGATCAATTTTAATTAAAATCTGAAAATATGTTAGAACGCGCCTATTATCTTTATTATTAGTTTTTATGTAAAAATGAAATGAAATACTCTCAAAAATCATAAGTATAATCACATAACTATGTTACGGCAAATAAGATTACTTCAAAACTTTGCATTTGTATGATTACAAATTGTAACCTTTCTCTTAATAAGAAAAACACCATAAATTAGTAAATTGATTTTGATGTTATAAAGTCTAAAGATATATCTTATGAAAGCTCACACCATTCACACGAGATTGCTTAATTATTCGCCAGATGACGACTTATCCATAAGATATCGAGTTAAATCAAACTTGTAGGTTAAACTAACACATCACAGTAAAGTCCCTACAAAATCTATTTCTACGATATAATCGAATCAAACATGTAGGCCAACTTTACACCAAAGTGTATATTAGGGATGCTACTATACATACATCCTATATATACGTCAAAATATTTTTAACCAATCATATTTATTTTTTCCGGAAAACAATACAGTTTCAGCCAATAAAAATAATTTGACTATAAATAAATATGAGTATAAAATAAAAATAGGGTGTTTATTTAGTGATTCGCGTACATTAATTACCAGTGGCGGATCCAGAAAAAATTTACACCGGTGTCACTTATATATATATATATATATATATATATATATATATAGGGTTAAGTTCATATGAGATCATTATATTTCGTGAGACCGGGAGACGTATTCCTAGCCACTCATTTTGGGTGTAAAACAAAAAAAATTAAAATAAATGCAAAATAAATGAAAAAAATTGAAAAAAATGTATTTATTTATTATTTTCGTCATTTTTTATTCAATTTTTTTTAAAAAATTAAAAAAATAAAAATAAAATAAAAAATTAGCGTTTTTTCATATTCTAGTAAAATGTTACACTAGTTTGTGTAATATTCTATTAGAATATGCAACATCCAGCAACATTCTACTAGAATATTTTTTTGATTTTTCAGGTTTTTTTTCGATTTTTTTTTATTTTTAAAATTTTTTATTTTTAATTTTTTTTAGATACAATAAGTAGCGAAAATAAGTAGAAAATTTTTTTTTGAAAATTCTCATTATTTTAGCCTATTTTAATTTTTTTTATTTTTTGATCTCTAAAACGAGTGGCTAGGATTGAGTCTCCCGGTCTTACAAAATTTACATGGTCTCATTTGAATTTCTACACACACACACACACACACACACACACACACATATATATATATATATATATATATATATATATATATATATATATATATATATATATATATATATATATATATATATATATCATAGGTAATAAACCCATGTGTTACACGGTTGACGATTAAAAAAGCTCGTATTAAAATTTGGTGCTATTGTGAGTTTTTGAAATTACATTTACGTTATAAGTTAAAAACTCGTGTGCAACGACAACAAATAGTTTCCCATGATGATTAGTTTTCTTTCGACAAATTGTTTCGATTAAAAAAAAGCACATCGTTAATTCGTATTAAAAAGAAAAATATGTTGTAATTTTGAGTTACATATAAAAGTACGTTGTTGCTTTTAGTTAAAAAAAGTATAGGTTATAGTTGGCAAAGCCTAGTGAAGATAACGTAAATTTTTTGAGTTGAAAATTACTATTGTAAAACAACTAATTTTAAAAAGCAAATTTGGATCGATTTCTGAGAACCTTAAATGTTTGTAGTATCATTTCAATCTCATGGATAAATAAGAAGACCTAAACATTAATAACCCGTGTACTATAAGGATAATGAATTAAAAATAGCAAAAATATACAACATTATATAAATTTATACATACAAATACTAACTAATAAATCATTAAGCAAATATAATTAGATTGTAATTTGACAATTTATTTAAAGACCCAAGCATGAAACGTTAAAATTTTAATATAGTACATACAACAATTCATATGAAAAGTCATGGATTCCAACAAAATTAAAGTTCACGGTAGCATTCCATGTTGTGTTTAGTTGCTAAATTGATGGATTTCTGTTCCTCCAAGATTCTTTAATTTTCATTTGACCCTGTAGACGAAGTGATGCCGCATAATATCTTACTGTTATTAAAGAATTGTTATAAATTGAATTGTACATGACCAATGTTAGGAAAAAATGAGAATGCTTAATCAAATATAATTAAAATATAACGCTGACAAACAAACTTTTAAAAAGTAAAGTTTGTAAATTAATGGAAAATATACGATTTAGTTAAGACTATGCTTTTCTAACATACAAATATTCGTTTTCGTAAAGGTAGACAATAAAAGATGTTTGTAGGAACAATTAACTCCATCATAAATCTCATTTTCCACTAATCTTCATAATTAATCCCATCATTTCTCATACATCGTAAAGCAAATAAAATGGTGCGGTTCTAAAAGTAATTGTACCTTTCTATTCGACTAAAGATCAAACACCTTCACCATAAAATGTTGCTTGATCTTCTTTTTACTTGGATTTGAAAATTTGAAACTTAAGCCCTGCAATAATTGTTTAATTGACGGCTCAGGAGACGGGAGACCTCCTTTTTATGTTACTCTCTTAAGTGACTCTACAGTAACTATGCCTAGTTATGGTCTCTGTGAAGTAGATTAAGAAAGCTGTGAATACTTTGGAGTGTACTTTTTCCTTTTTTACACATGTAAAGTGTTGATGGAAGGACAAATTGGTCTTTCTGCATGTATATCAACTATGCCTAGTCTGTGTCTTTGTGAAGTAGATTAGGACAGACGTTTTGTTGTGTAACTGGATCCGGAAGCAAGGGTATATGTGTCAATTTCTGTACTAAGAAAGACAAAAGGTTTCCCAGAAAATTAAAAAAGAGCAAGTTCTTATAACATTTTTTGGCCTCCGACTATAGCTGACATTTGCAATTTGGTCCTTATTTGAGGTTCTTATAACATTTTTTGGTCCCCATTCCGAAAAATGACTATTTTTGTCCCTGAAAAGTGAACACCGCTTATTTTTTGGAAGTAACCCAGATTTCATCATCCTGCAAATGCATTTGGTTAGAATTTTATAGCAACGTGGCTTGATTAAAAACTTGTTTTTAGCATCATAGTTTCTAAAATCTCTTATTTTTGCAGGCAAGTAAACTTTTTTTTTTTGCAGCGAAGCATTTAAACTAATGGGCCTACAGAAATTTATACTTATATTTACAAAACAGCCCCAAAATGTGCAAGATGAAATTTATTACATTAGTTTACAGAAAAGGTCCTTTAAGTTAACAAATTACAGAACCTTGTAACTTTAATAGTGAACCTTATGAACTTGTTTTTAGCATCCCAAGGCTGAAAAAATCAAGAAAAGATACAGTCAATCATTAGAAAAGGTATATTATACATCTACATAAATAACAGAGGGAAGCTGCTGCAACAACTAAGCCTGAAAATCTACTTGGCAAATATGACAGCTTTACAAATCTCCCCCAAAAAAATTTTAAATTGAAACATTTGGGAAGATTTATGCCTGACAAATCAACTAATGCAAGTAACACCAATAGTGAATGAAAAAACAAAGTACCATGAACAAACTACTCACTATAAAATGTAACCTTCTTAAAGTTATATGTTGAATCACACCTTCAATTACTGGAGCAATATCTGAAAAAGCACCCAATAAGATCACAAAATAAGTTATTAATCATACTTAACAGATATTTTAATTAAAATATCACTTAAATACCATTGTATACACCTACATTTTCACTTAGGTGTTAAAAATACCTATTTTTTCCTGAATGGTATCAAATATGCATCTTAAAATGTGACCCACTGCATAGAGTGATAGTACTGCGTGCTCTACAACATGAAATCCAGAGATGGTAAATTTTCAAATATTAACTGCACTAACCTCTAATAGTCGGAAACATGAGAATAAATTGATTTAGTTTTTATCAAAGAAGGCTACCTGATGTTGAAGAATTCAGATATTATGGTGCTTGTGCCTCCAAGTTTAATTCACGTCTCACCCCGACTTTCCATCAAAAAATCATCAATACCTCCAAATATTCAAAACCTTACTGCCAATTTCACAAAAAAGAATTCATTAATTAACAAAATCGATGGAATACCAAGATAAAGAGGAATCGCACCAAAATCGATGGGCAAACCATACACACACTAACAATCAAGCACAAACAAAACACACACACACATAGAGAAAAAAAACCAAAAACACATACAGACACGCACAGTAACAATCACGCACAAAAAACAAACACACGAAGAATCACGCACCAAAGAACAAAAACCAAACACACATACAAAAGAATTCAGAAAGAAAAGTAATTAAAAAGAAAATAAGTACCTATTTTCGCGATCATGATTTTCTAGGTCAAAAGAGAAGTGGAAGCAGCTTCAAAATCGTCCGAATGGTATATGAAGATGGTATGAAAGAATCGGTATTATGAAAGATTAATTTAAATTCAGGACAGGTGTGTAATTCCTGATTTTATGGGATCAAAATCAATCTTAAAAATTAGAATGTTGATTAGATAGGAATGATTTCAAATATCAATTAGGATAAGATTTTTTTAAATTTTAAACTCTTGAAACTGAGTAACTGACTAATATAAGCAGATATACTTAACTAATATAAGCAGATTACGGGTTGCTTTTTTTTAGGCGAGAATTAACATTTATTGACACATATAGTGATGACATGTGGCAAATTGCAGTCTAGAAGGTGCCATGTGGCATTCATGGCTTCTTTTATTATAGGAAATAGAAATATATATATATATATATATATATATATATATATATATATATATATATATATATATATATATATATATATATATATATATATATATATATATATATATATATATATATATATAGGGGCAGGATCAACATAGAACCACTTTTTATCCATAGAACCATAGAACCACTATGTTCAGTACTGAACATGCATATGTTCAGTACCGAACATGCATATGTTCAGTACCGAACATACATATGTTCAGAGCTGAACATACGTATATGTTCATTAGTGAACATATATAATATATGTTCACTAATGAACATATATGTATGTTCAGCTCTGAACATATGTATGTTCGGTACTGAACATATGCATGTTCAGTACTGAACATAGTGGTTCTATGGTTCTATGTCTAATTTTGGTTCTATGTTGATCCCACCCCTATATATATATATATATATATATATATATATATATATATATATATATATATATATATATATATATATATATATATATATATATATATATATATATATATATATATATATATATATATATATATATATATATCCAACAATTAAACAATATCAATTAGTTAGAAGAAAATACAGGAGACTAAGCATATAATGCCAACAACATGAATGAGTTTGGTACATGCTTGCACATTTAGTAGTTTAGCGGTGTCGCTTCTTAAAATTTAGTGGTGTCCTTTAAAGTTTTTAAGCATGTTAAGAAGATTTTTAATGTGAAAATAAGAGTTAAAGAGTGGTTTTAGTGGTGTCACGTGGTGCACCCCTGTTTTATTAATACATCCGCCCCTGTTACTTACTATTGCTAATTTGCTACACTCTA
>JAKNSD010000030.1:31093-106893 GCA_023525715.1 Cichorium intybus
CGGAAGACTTGAACTCCAAAGGTCGGATACGATACAGTCATGCCGCGCTCCAATCCCTTATTTGAAAAGTACCTGAAAAACATTTAGGGCAAAAGAGTAAGCACAAAGCTTGGTGAGTTTCCCAAAATACCACACGATCCATCACATAAAACACATCATCATAACGGTCTCCGGGATCACCCCGAACAACCGGGCTCGCAGGCTCACCCCGTTCCGTCAATCCTAATACGACCTTTGGGCTCACCCCGAAAAGTGGAGCTCCTTGGCTCACCCTATTCCGCCAATCCTAATACGACCTCCAAGCTCACCCCGAATAGTCGGGCTCTCAGCTCCCCCACTCCGCCTTCCTCCCTGGACTTCAACCTCCATCAATCCTAATATATTAATCTTTCTCTTTCTCTATAAGTTATCTTGTCCTCTGTTGGATTTTAGGGCAACCGAAAAGGACTGTGTTGCTATCAATTCAAGTATATGTATCAATTATAGTTATGGCTTAGATACATAATCCAACAGTCTCCCACTTGGATAAGTCTATAACTATAATACAATATAGCTTCCGAATTGATCAGCAAATTGTAGCTTCCAAAAGCGGCTGCCGAACTCTGACCCAGTCAGTTATGTATCCTTAGATAACTGATCATATGATCCTTCGTTTTACTATATATCATTTGGACTTGAGAGATGGATTAGAATCAATCTCAGTCTGATACTCTATTTCACGATTCCTGATTTGTGATGATGTAGGACTTCTAATTGAACACATCAATTTTGTCCTGGCTAGCCAGCACTATTAGTCAACACCCAATCACCGAGGGTCCCACAGATATTGCTTTTCCCGTTAGGGCAAAAGGAACGAATAAACTTCGACTCAAATGCTTGTGTCTTTTACTTATCAAATTACGCATAACAATACATTTTATAAGTTTGAGTTACCGATGCGTTTACGCATTATCAATCCACAACCGACTTGTAAATTTCAACTCATATGTCTCCGTTTCAAGACCATAAGATATTATCGTCTCAAAATTACTCGTGATAGAATCCATGAAGTAATTCTCTGAGCGTGGGTTTCTCCAATACTCAAATCTCAATTTCTAAGCACTCATGAACATTGCAGCAAAACTATTGCTATGTCTAACTCATTAGACAATCTACAATTCAATTCATGACAGTCTTAATTCACTACTTACTTCCAACAGTATGAACGATTGTGGAACTTTGAATAATCAAATTATTCGGGAAGTAAAACATGCAAAAGTGAAACATAAAGATCTGATATGTAGCTACTCTTGCTTATTATCAAGTCTCCACGAGATAATCACCAAGTCGGATCTGTAGTAATATTGTTATGTGTTTCTTGGCTTCTTTTAAACTTTCAATTAAGATTTTCTTTATATGTCTATATACCCAAAATGACATCCACTCTTTCCATGTATCCATAATGTCCTACATTGATATATATCATTGTCGATAATCCGATCAGACACTTTTCCGATGAGATCTCAATATGTCATCTTATCTTTCTCTCTCCTAACTTCATTCCGGAAATGGTGGTGTGTACTGTGTCTCATCATGGTTCTCAGGTTCTACGTCCAGGTGACTGTACCCTTTGGTGTCAAGACGATTTCAAGGTGTTTATGATGTGCCGGTAAGCCACACACGCTCCATCAAGATACCAACGAAACTTTTTAACCATGAACTCTCACACACTGATGTTAATAATTACAGATTTGAAACTCCTTTCAAATTATTATTACATTCACCCCAATCATTTCTCAATGATTTCTCACGTCTGTTTAAATAATTTGTCTAATATTCTAAGCCAGGTGGTATCCTGAATCCAACTTATCATGCTCTAAGAATTAAGTCATCAGAATAAGAACATGACACTTATGATCGATCCAATTTACAGAAGCTCATGGGATCTGATCTATTCTATTCCGAACCTTTTTTAGAATCTGAGGATTACTTATTATCCCCGTGTCATAACTTTCAGAGCTCTTTCTCTTGGGGTCATGCATCTTGAATCTTATCAAGATCATACTCATAATGGTTAGGTCTATACTGACGATTTCATCTGATAGATGCTTGTAACTACGTGAGTACATTGTTTCCTTTTTAGATCATGCCAAGTCATTACACTTTGTAATGATAAGAAACTCCTTTCCTGAAGTCATGCCTCTTGATCTTATCAAGATCATACTTATAATGGCAAGGTCTTTATTGATGATTTCATCTATCTGATAGATGCTTGTGACCACCTGAGTACGTTGTATCTCTTTTAGATCTTTCATAGCGAATCATCTCTTAATGCCAAGTTATTACACTCTATAATAAGAAGAGATGTTTCCTAGAAATAGTATGTAACCGACATATATTTATAAGCAGATCACAATGATACTCCCACTAGTTGTGACACGGTGATAGGACTCTTCTAGACTATCACAAAATCTAAACCTTTTAGCATATTTTGAGAATCCAAAATCCAAACCTTCTGGCATAATTATAGGACTCTTTCGGCTATTCACAAAATCCAAACTTTTGGCGTATTTTGAGAATCCAAAGATCCTTCCTTGCGAGGTGCCCATAAGATGAATCTCGAGGCCATGTACCATTTTATGTTTGGATATGTCGGCATGTTCTAAACCCCTTTGATTGTGTCTCACAGGCAACCCTTGTGTTTTCCTTTTAAGGAAAGCGGTTCAGATCATCAAATGTTGCTATGACTCATGAGGTGCAGTTACAGCAGGTAATATCCCTTCAGATTCATTTCAGTTCTGTTGAGAGCGTCTCTCTCAAAATTAATCACATGACTCTGAGTATCGCCTCACTTAACCATTCTTGCTCAGAATGTAGGTACATTTCTATTTATGTTGCCTTCTTTTGATGATTCAATTACTCCCACTGGTTCTTTAGGCCAGGTGTAAAATCAGTCAAATTATCACATGAATTTGGTCTTGCCCTTAGGTTCTCTTATTTGGTGGCAACGTGGCTCACCAATGCTTCCAAGTAGTAGGATTGCTTATCCGTACCAACTTAGTGTTTTACCACTAATCGGCACGTCACCCGGATCATAACACCTTATGATGGTGATAAATACTACGGGTCTGCTAAGAGAAGGGTATGTCGGGTTTAACAGGAATCCGATCCCTGACAAGTCCTAGTAGTGACTAGAGGTTCTTTCACTTGGCTAATCCTTGAACTCCTTCAGGATCACTCTTGCTCCCACTATTTCCTTAGAATGTGAGTCCTTTCTAAAAGGACTTTTCTTTCATAGGTACCTGCGGGATAACTAAAGAAACGACACTGCTGATTAGGTTCAGGCCAGTCATGAAGTTCGGACGAACGCTAAATGACCCTGGACCCTCTATGTACAAGTGGGGCGAACCCTGCTTTACACTTTAGACGGTGTCTTTGCAACCTACTTAGTCTAAGATGTGATCAGAATATGTTGTTACAGTCTGACTGGAAGATCATTTAATTTATCGAAAACTAACTGGAACTGTATTTAATACATCAAGGATTGAGCTATTTCGACAAATGGTCGATCTTCTTCCCTAAGGCACACTATAACCATTTAATGTCCTTGGAAGAGGAAGAACTGTGAAACATTTTCTCAGTTTGTGTTTTTACTTAGATTTTGTTGATCTTATACTTCCTTTTGAAGTCCTTGAACAGTTCAAGGTTTCAATCAATCACTTATTCTGATAAGTGAAGTCATATTTGTCATACTGATTGTCAAATATTATGAAGTATAATTAATTGTGGTTTTATTTGTAGATTCAAGCAATTCACTAATGTGTCTGTTGCTCATAATCTTAATGTCTTTTGCATCTCCATGTAAATTAATGACTTTGTTAATTTGTTCAAAATATGCATTCATCTTGTGACTCCAAGTCAAATGATTCCAAAGTCCTGTCCACCTAGACCTTTGGTTGAAGTGATTCTTATAAAAGTTTAACTTTAACCATTACACAACACAATTTATAAATCCAACACACTTTGGATGCATCAACATTCAAGTTATTGCTATTCATGCAATTAACACATTTACACAACATTTCAAGGATAATTTTAAACAACCATGTTCTAAAAGAAAACTCATTTATTAAATCAAAATTATCCTCAAACAATGTACTATATGATAACAATGTCATACGCATCTACAAGCTAATAACAAAATCAAATATCTAACTAAACTTCAAAACTGCACAAGCTCGTGATCCAATCCGAATGTGCTCCTATGCTTCAATGTCCCACATCCTACTGAGTCACTGCATACAAAGCAAATGTGACAATCACATCCTATATCAAGGAATTAAGGATCACGAGTTTCGAGTTTTAGATATACCTGAGTAGTTTGGCTTTGGATCATCTTCTAATCTTTCTGTGACTGTATCCGACCTTGTAGATTCCCAGTTTGAGACATCTCAGAACCGGTCTGGACGGTCTCTTGATACGTTTAGTTACTGGACTCAATCCCGAACAATGCATCTCCATGAACGACTCGTACAGAGTCAACATCGAATGCATTTCCATGATGGTCTTGTCCCGGTTTCCCTTTCTATACAACTGGATGACCAGATCGTACTGGCTAGTCAGCGAGGCGAGTAAGATGTTGATATTCATCTCCTGATCAAGAGGGTGACCAAGTTTACACAGCTCGCCTATGTATCCCTCAATCTTGAGAACATGCGGACCAACACTACTTCCTTCTTTTAGCTTGCCCACTCCAAGCTCTTTGAAGATCCTAGCTCGTTCCTTTTCAACCAGCTCTCGAAACGTTTCCTCAACCATTAGTGTTCACTCATATGGCCCCAGGAATTCAAAATCTCTGTGGATGGTGGGGTCAATGGTCAACAGCATGAGGCTACGAACTTCTTCGGACACATCAATCAAGAAGTAATGATCATCACGAAGTTGCTGTGTCATGCCATGTTTCGGTAGGCGGGGAAGTGGACACTCGATTAAATATGGCTTGCTTTCATATCTCATTACCAGTTTCCACTGGCGAAGCCATTCCACATAGTTCAGTCCAGTCAGCTTATCCATATTCAATAAGTACTTTCTAAAGCTCTCAGAAATGGGTGATGGAGGAGGAGGAGGAGAGTTGATGTTGGCTTCAGACATCTATAAAATCAGAATTTATTAGTTTAATTTAATCCTTTTAAATAATTACCCAATTATTATTTAATAAGGCTAGGACCCAAAATCTCTCAATTATGGTGTGAAGAGGGATGTTGTAATCACAACATAATGGTCATTAAGGTAAATATAATTTTATCAATTTCAATCTCTATGAAATTCCTAGATCTGTGAGATTCATTGACAGAGGTCAATGGCATGTTTAATCTCGGATTATGCTCTTCTATTCGTGACTGGAATGCCAAGGATCACAAATAAGATGTGAATAACCATGCAAATTACTTGGTAACCTCATTGTCGTTTATCATCTCGATTAACGTGCCGGTAAACCACACGCGCTCCATCAACAATTATAAATTATGAGATACCCATTACTACCCTTTATGAGTCCCTATTAGTGTGCCGGTAAACCACACACACTCCACTAACGACTCACAAAGTGCAATGTGCAATTTCATGGTTTAGTATATGTTCACATTTTTACTAAATTAACTAGATTGGGATTTTATTAAGGTTCTAGTACTTTTGTCTAATAACATAATACTTTTAATGAGATTATGTTTGTCCTATCAAATCCATTCTGCTAACGACCCTCAACTAATCAAGGAAGCGGTGAGTGAGAGTGGACAGCTATTCAACTACCATTTTATAGGCAGCTTCCTTATACCCCCCCCCCCCCTTATAGACCAGTTTCATGAATGAGGCATACTAGCGATTTGACTAACTTAATCTTATACATATAAATATTAACCTTTAATAATATATATATATATATATATATATATATATATATATATATATATATATATATATATATATATATATATATATATATTAAGATGTATTTTAAACATTATAAAATATTTGGTTTTATCTATTTAAGTTTTCGAAAATTAAACTATTTAATTTAAACTTAAATTAAAACCATATTGATTTAATGTTTGTCTTTTAATTAACAATTAATTAAATTAATTAGATCACATAAGGATTAACAATTAAATCAATTAACTTAATCCTATTCCTTGTTTACTAAGTTTTCCAAAAATAAGGCCAAGGTTTTCCATTTATTAAATAATCATATTTACCAAAAATAGAAAAACCCTATGGAGGCTTATGATTTTCGAAAACAAATAGGGGAGGCTAGGGTTTCTGAAACCCTAGCCAAAAGTCGAACCATATAAGGCAAAGGGTTTAATTTCATTAAACCCCAATAACAGTTCTACTATTATGGCTATTCAACAGAAAACAGATCATAGCTCTGATACCACTGATGGGTTCTATGCAAATAATAAACTTAAATCTTAAGTTTACATGCAACCTAATAAGGATCTATGTTTTCTCTATTGAACCCAAAACTAAGAACCTAGGGCATATAATAAAATTCTAAAAAGAGTTTAGAACTACATACCTTTAAACCTTTGGAAGAAAGCACCATAATTGCCGTGCCTCTAATGGCTCACACCCAGAACCAAAGCAAGCAAGAAACAAGAGAGAGCAATGATAGATCCTTGAGAATTGGCGTGAATATGAGGGTCATGGGGCACTCTATTTATAGCCCCAAAATGATAAGTCATATGGCTTATAACTGCTATATTTGAACTCTTGATATGATAAGCCTTTTATCATACAATTCAACTTACATATCATTACCATAATTAACCAATATATCCATATATATGTATATTCGATATATATATATATATATATATATATATATATATATATATATATATATATATATATATATATATATATATATATATATATATATATATATATATATATATATATATATATATATATATATATATATATATATATATATATATATATATATATATATTGCTCAACTATTGAACAATTATAATTCAACCCCTACACTTTTAATTAATCCAATTAATCCTAAAGTAAATCTAATTAGTTTCTGATTAATTATTACAATTTCTAATTAATATATTACCCTCATAATATATTAATCTTTCTCTCTCTTTATAATTTATCTTGTTCTCTGCTAGGTTTGAGGGCAACCCAAAATGACTGTGATGCTATCAATTCAAGTATATGCATCAATTATAGTTATGGCTTAGACACCTAATCCAACAATTTTATGTGTTAATTTTAGTTTCCATTAGTTTGGAGTATTAAGGACTTAAAAGGGTGATTTCATGAATTTTATCAATTAAGACATTTTAGACCACTGCTCAGTATTTTAACCATAGCTTCTAAAGAATAACTCCACGTAACATGAGTCATACCTTTATAGAAACTAAACTTTATTTCTTGCAACTTCTATCTGTGAAAATTTTCTCTAATTCGGGTTTAATTTTTCTTAATATGGTCTGCAAGTTGAGTGACAGAATCTGTTACGAACCATCTTATTCTAACTTTTAACATGTTTACCTTGCTTATTCTCTATACACCTCTTCTACTAAGTTGTTAATGATTTGATTTTGATTGAGACACATATTAGGACCTTCCTAAACAATTAACATAAGGCTTGAACAAGGGTTTCAAACTAGGGTTTTCAATAATCATGATTTCATGCCAATTCTAGCATGTGTGTGTGTGGTTAACAAGGTCAAAACATCACCACACCAAGACGAACCACATACATGGTTAGGTCAGCCCACTACCTATGTGGTGTTTTATGATGGCTTAACTGAAAGGTTTATGCAAATCTATGAACTAAAACCCTAAGTTCACATGAAACCTATAAGGATCTATATTTTCTTCTAATTGAACATATAACAAATTCCTAAAGGTCATATGAAAATTAACAAAAAAAATAAATCAGGAACAACTAACCTTTAGGATTTTTCCTGAAGCTGAGCAGCACAAGTGTCCTGCCTCAAATGAGATCACACCCAAGAGCTAGGGAGGTAAGCCACGAAATTTAGAGAGGGAATAGGTCAAAATTAGCGCAGAAAACAATGGGTCTGAGGCTCCTTATTTATAGCCTCCAGCAGATAACCAGATAAGCCTTTAGAGATAAACCTTTTGAATTCAAATCAAGATAAAACCTTATCTTTAATTCAAATCTATTTATCCTAACTTATTATAATCGAAATTATATATTATTATATATATAATTTCGCTGGTTATTATCCTGCCAAAATTGTCACTCACTCAACTATTGAATAATTACAATTTCAGTCCATGCACCTTTAATTAATTAAATTAATCACCAAATTAAATCCAATTAATTTCAGATTAATTTCTAATTAATTAATATAGTTTCTAATTAATATATTATCACTTTAATATACTAATAAACTATTTATTTTATTTCTATTGATTTATTAATCATATAATAAATCAATCTTTCTCTCTCCTGGACTTTCTACCAAACCTCCAGCTATGAGGGCAACCCAAATGGACTTTGCTACTATTAATTAGGTAAATACTAATTATTAGTCATGGCTTAGACACCTAATCCAACAGTCTCCCACTTGGATAAGTCTATGACTATAATTACCAATTTAACCTCTAATTAATCAGCAAACTGTAGCTTCCTAGAAACTGCTGTCGAACTCTAACCCAGTCAGTTCTGTCCATAGATAAGTGATCATATGATCATCCGTTCATCAATATATTTTCAGACATGAGACATGGATTGAGATCAATCTCTGTCTGATACTCTGTTTCTCGATTTCTGATTTACATATGACATATGACTTCTAATTGAACAACTCACATCAGTCCTGGCTGGCCAGCACTTTAGTCAACTTCAAAATCATCGAGAGGCCTACAGATATCTGTTTCCCATCAGGGTCAAGGAACGAATAAGCTTTGACTCATATGCTTGTATCTTTTACCAGTCAAATCATTCACAACAATACGTTTTATAACATCGAGTTACCGATGCATTTTCGTATTATCAATGAACAACTGCCTTGTAAATTACAACTCATATCTCTCCACTTCAAGATCATAAGATATTATCGTCTCAACATTGCTTGTGATATAATCCATGAAGCAATCTATTGAGCGTGGGTTTATCCAATACTTAAACCTCTATTTCTAAGTACTCATGAATGTTGTAGCAATCCTATTGCTATGTCTAACTCCTTAGACAGTTTACAAAGCAATTCATGACAGTCTCGATCCAATACTCACTTCCCAAAGTATGAGTGACTGTGGACCTTTCTGAATAATTAAATTATTCGGGAAGTAAAACATGCAAAAGCGAAACATAAAATCTGACTGGGAGCTACTCCTGCTTATTACCAAGTCTCCACGAGGTAATCACCAAGTCGGATTTGTCATAAAACTATTATCGGTTTCTTATTTTCTTTTAAACTTTCAATTCACGTTTTATATCTATGTCTATTTTAACTAAATGACCTTTTCACTATTTCCATGTATCCAAATCTCTAACACTGATACACTTTATTGTAGATAATCCAATCGGACACTCTTCCGATGATATCTCAATTTGTCATTCTGTCTTTCTCACTCACAACTCCACTCCGGTGATGTGTACTGTGACTACCCATGGTTCTCGGTGTCTTTAATCTACATGACTGCACCCTAAGACTCTTTTGAGGTGTTATGATGTGCCGGTAAACCATACGCGCTCCATCAAAATACCAACAAAACTCTTTAAACATGAAGTCTTACAACATCACGCTCTGATGTAAATAATTACCGATTTGAAACTCTTTTTTCAAATTGTTACTAACATTCACCTCAATCATTTCCCAATAACTTCTCACGTGTGTTCAAATGATCCATTCAGTATTCTCAGCCAGGCCATGTCCTGGATCCAAGTTACTATGCTCCAAGCATCAAGTCATCAGAACATGTTCATGACACTTCTGATCGATCCAAGAAGCTCGTGGAATCCGATCTAATCTTATTCCAAACCTTTTCGGAATCCAAAGATTACTTATAATCCCTGTGCCACGACTTTCGAAAATTATTTCCTTTCAGAGACTCTTTCTCTTGCATCTTGAATCTTATCAAGATCATGCTTACAATGGCTAGGTCTATACTGACGATTTCATCTATCCGATAGATGTGTGTGAACTACGTGAGTCTGTTGCACCTTCTTTATTTCTTTCATGTCAATTCATCACACTTTGCAATGATAGGAAACTCTTTTCCTTGAATCTCATCAAGATCATATTGGCAGAATTTCGATCTATCTAATAGATGTTCACAACCACCTGAGTATGTTGTATATCTTAAAGTCTTTCACAGTGAACCATCTCTTAAATCCAGGTCACTACACTTTGTAATGATAAGAGATGTTTCTTAGAAACAGTATGTAACCAACATACAGTGATAGGCAGATAACAACGATACTCCCACTGGCTTTGGCACGGTTATTTGACTCTTTCGAACTATTCACAAAATCCAAACCTTTTGGCACATATTGAGAATCCGAAGTCCAAGCCTTTTTGACATAGTTATGGGAATCTTTCAGGCTATTCACAAAATCCAAACCTTTTGGCATATTTTGAGAATCTGAATATCCTTTCTTGCGAGATGCCCATGGGACGAATCCCGGGGGCATGTACCTTTTGTAATTGCATGCTCTATGTGTGCCCATATTAGTGTGCCGGTAAACCACACACGCTCCACTAACGACTCACATTACGCCACGCAGAATCCTCTCGAATTTCATCTTCTATTGAGAGTGCTTCTCTCGGAATCAATTGCTTGACTCTAAGTATCGACTCACTCAACCAGATGTTCTGTAAGTATATTTCTATATATGCCACTTTCTTTTGATGATTCAATTACTCCCACTAACTGGTTGTTAGACCAGGTGTAAAATCAGTCAAATTTGTCACATAGACTGCGTCTCGCGCTAAGGTTCTCTTATTTGGTAACAACCGGGCTCACCGATGCTTCCAAGTAGTTGGATTACTTATCCATACCATCTTTAGTGTTTTACCACTAATCGGTATGTCATCCAGATCATAACTCCTTATGACGGTGACTAACACTACTGGTCAAGCGAAGAGAAAAGTATGTTAGTTTTAACAAGAATCTGATTCCTGGTCAAAGCCAAGAGATGACTAGAGGTTCTTTCACTTTGGCTAATCTCTGAACTCATTCAGGATTATTCTTACTCCCACTGTCTCCTTAGAACTTGAGTCCTTTCCAAAAGAACTCTTCTTTCATAGGTACAGCCGGGATGGCCAATGAAATGACATTGCTGATCAGTTTCAGGCTTGTCATGAGGTTTGGACGAATGCTTCATGACCCTGGACTTTCTATGTATAAGTGGGACGATCCTAGCTTTACATTTCAGACAGTGTTGGCATAACCTACTTAGTCTAAGATATGGTCGGAATATGGTTTTTGCGGTCAGACTCGTTGAATATTCAATTCATTGAAATACTAATTGGAAATGTATCTTATACATCGAGGATCGAACTATTTCGACCAATGCTCCATCAGCTTCCCTAAGACACATTATAACCATTAATATTCTTGGACGATGATAAAACTATGAAACATTTTCTCAGTCTATGTTGTCACTCAAGTTCTATTGCTCTTATACTTCCTTTGAAATCCTTGAACACTTCAAGGTTTCACTCAATCGCTTATTCTGATAAGCGAAGCCATATTTGTCATACTAATTGGCAAATATCATGAAGTATAACTAATTGTGTTATGTTCGAAGATTCGAGCAATACACAGTAACTTATGTGTCTGTCGCTTAAAATCTTAATATCTTTTACATCTCTATATAAATTTATGACTTTGTTAATTTTGTTCAAGATTTGCAATCATCACCTGACTCGAAGTCAGCTGATTCCAAAATCCTATCCATTGGATCTTTGGGTGATTCATTTCTTGCGACAATGGATTTTATTAAGAACTCAATTCATCATGTGACTCTAAGTCAAATGATTCCAAAGTCTTGTCCAACTAGACCTTTAGTTGAAGTGATTCTCATAAAATTCACTTTAACAATCATAAGGAACACAATTTATAAATCCAATCCCATTGGATGTATCAACATTCAAGTTATTACCATTTATGCCATCGACACATTCACACAACATTTCGAGGATAATTAAAACAATCATGTTTTAAAAGAAAATATTTTATTAAACTAGAATTATCCTCAGAACAATGTACTATGCGAAATAATGTCATATGTATATATAAACTAATAACACGAACATATATCTAGCTTGACTCCAAAACTGTACGAGCTCCAGATCCAATCTGAATATGCTCCTGTGCGACAACATCCCGCATCCTACAGAGTCCGTGCATATAGAGCAAATGTGAGTCACACATCCTCTATCAAGGAAATGAGGATCAGATGTTCTGAGTTTTTTTAAGATATCACTGACTTGCCAAACTGTTCGGCTTTAGAGCATTTTTCAAATCTTTCTGTGACTGTGTCCCACCCTGTGGATTCCTAGTTTGAGACATCGAACAAATGGTCCAGACGATCTGGATCATTTCTTGATGCGCCTTAATACTGGACTCAATCCTGAAGCAGCTGAATCAATGGAACTATGCTTTTCATGAACGACTCATACAGAGTCGACATTGAATGCATTTTCATTATTGTCTTATCTGGTTACCCTTTCTGTTCATTTGGATAAACAGGTCAGAGAGTCGAGCTAATGCTTAACTCCCGATCACAAGGGGTGACCCAATTTTATACAGTTTGCCCATGTATCCCACAATTATGAGAACATGCAAACTGGTGCTACTTCCTTCTAGCTTGTTACTTCAAGTTTTTTGAAGATCCTAGTGAAAGGTTTTCTGCAAACCAATGAACTAAAACCTAAGTTCACATGCAACCTATGAGGATCTATGTTTTCTTCTAATTGAACATATAACTAATTCCTAAAGGCCCAATAAAAATTACTAAATAATAAAAACAGAAAAACTAACCTTTAGGTTTTTCTTGGAAGCCAAGCAGCACAATTTTCCTGCCTCAAATGAAGTCACACCCAGAAGCAGGAGGAGAGGAGAACGAAATTCTAGAGAGTCCAGGTCAAAAATGCCGCAGGTTTTTGGTCTCTGGGGCTCCCTATTTATAGCCTCCAGCAGATGACCAGATAAACCTTTAGAGATAAGCCTTTTTGAATTCAAATAAGATAAACCTTTATCTTACAATTCAAACTCTTATCTACCTATTATTAAAATCGAAAATATATATATATCCATATATAATTTTCTCCAATAATAATACTGCTATAATTGTCACTTACTCAACTATTGAATAATTACAATTCTAGTCCCTGCACCTTTAATTAATTAAATTAATCACCAGATTAATTTCTAATTAATTGTATAGTTTCTAATTAACATATTATCACTTTAATATATTAATAAACCATATATTTAATTTCTATTGATTTATTAATCATATAATAAATCAATCTTTCTCTTTACCGAACTTTCTACCAAACCTCTAGCTATGAGGGCAACCCAAATGGACTTTGCTATTATTAATTAGGTAAATATTAATTATTAGTCATGGCTTAGACACGTAATCCAACAGTCTCCCACTTGGATAAGTCTATGACTATAATTACCAATTTAACCTCTAATTAATCAGCAAACTGTAGCTTCCTAGAAACTGCTGCCGAACTCTGACCCAGTCAGTTCTTTCCATAGATAAGTGATCATATGATCCTTCGTCCAACAAGATATTTTCAGAACGAGACATGGATTGAGATCAATCTCGGTCCGATACTCTGTTTCCCGATTTTCGATTCTGCTTATGACTTTAGGACTTCCAATTGAACACATCAAATCATTCACAATACTCAAATCTCTATTTCTAAGTACTCATATGCTTATATATTTTACCAGTCAAATCATTCACAACAAAACGTTTTATAACATCGAGTTACCGATTCGTTTTTATGCTATCAATGAACAACTGCCTTGTAAATTATAATTCATATCTCTCCACTTCAAGATCATAAGATATTATCGTCTCAAGATTGCTCGTGATGTAATCCATGAAGCAATTCTTTGAGTGTGGGTTTATCCAATACTCAAATCTCTATTTCTAAGTACTCATGAATGTTGTAGCAATCCTATTGCTATGTCTAACTCCTTAGACAGTCTACAAACCAATTCATGACAGCCTTGATTCAATACTTACTTCCCAAAGCATGAGCGACTGTGGACCTTTCTAAATAGTTAAATTACTCGGGAAGTAAAACATGAGAAAGCCAAACATAAAGATCTGACTGGCAGCAACTCCTGCTTATTACCAGGTCTCCACTCAGTAATCACCAAGTCAGATCTTGTCATAAACTATTATCGGTTTCAAGATTTCTTTTAAACTTTCAATTCTAATTTTATAGCTATGGCTTTATGAACCTTTCACTCTTCCTATGTATCCAAAGTATCTTATATTGATGCACTTTATTGCAGATGATCCAATCGGATGCTCTTCCGATGACATCTCAATATGTTATACTGTCTTTTTCTCTCCTAACTACATTCTCGTAATGTGTACTATGACTGCACCCTAAGACTATTTCGAGGTGTTATGATGTGCCGGTGAACCACACGCGCTCCATCAGAATACCAACGAGATTCTTTAACCATGAAGTCCTTCAACATCATGTCCTGACGTTAATAATTACCACTTTGAAAAATCTTTCAAATTATTACTATCACTTTTACCCCAATCATTTCCCAATGAATTCTCACTTGAGTTCAAACAATCTATCCAGTATTCCTAGCCAGACAATGTCCTGAATCCAACTTACTATGCCCTAAGCATCAATTCATTAGGAAATGTTCATGACATTCTGATTGATCCAAGAAACTTGTGCAACTCGATCTAATCTTATTCCAAACCCTTTCGGAATCCAAAGATTATTTATAATCCTTGTGTCATGATTTTCGAAAAACTATTTCCTTTCGGAGACTCTTCTCATGCATCTTGAATCTTATCAAGATCATGCTTACAATGGCTAGGTCTATGCTGGCGATTTCATCTATCCAATAGATGTCTGTGAATTACGTGAGTATGTTGCACCTTCTTTATTTTTTCACACCAAGTTATCACACTTTGCAATGATAGGAAACTCCTTTCCTGGGGCTATGCATCTTGAATCTCATCAAGATCATCTTGGGAGAGTTTCGATATATCTCATAGACATTTACAACCACCTGAGTATGTCGTATTTGAAAGGTTTTCTGCAACTATGAACTAAATAACCTAAGTTTACATGAAACCTATGAGGATCTAAGTTTTCTTCTAATTAAACATATAACAAAATCCTAAAGGCCCAGAAAAATAAACTAAAAGAAGAGAATCAGAAAAACCAACCTTTTAGCGAATCTTGGAAGCGAAGCAACAAAATTATCTTGTCTCAAATGCAGTCACACCCAGGGAGCAGGAGATCGAAAATTCCAGAGACATTCAGAGTGATAAAATGGCACAGAATGAGGGTGGCCAGGAACCCCTATTTATAGGTTCCAAGTGGTTACCAGATAAACCTTAGAGATAAACCCTTTTGAATTCAAACGAGATAAACCATTTATCATTTAATTCAAACTCTTTTTATCCTTCATATATATCTCGATTTCAAGGATAATTATATCCTTATAATCACCAACTATCTAGCCTTCCAGAACTGTCACTACTCAACTATTGAATAATTACAATTCAGCCCCTGCACATTTAATTAATCCAATTAATCATCAAATTAATTCCAATTAATTCCAGATTAATTTCTAATTAATTAATATAGTTTCTAATTAGTATATTATCACTTTAATATATTAATAAACCATATATTTAATTTCAATTGATTTATTAATCAGATAATAAATCAATCTTTCTCTCTACCGAACTTTCTACCAAACCTCCTACTATGAGGGCAACCCAAATGGACTATGCTACTATTAATTAGATAAATACTAATTATTAGTCATGGCTTAGACACCTAAACCACCAGTCTCCCACTTGGATAAGTCTATAACTATAATTACCAATTTAGCCTCTAATTAATTAGCAACTGTAGCTTCCTAGAAACCGCTGCCGAACTCTGACCTAGTCAGTTCTGTCCATAAATAAGTGATCAGATGATCCTCCGTCGAACAAGATATTTTCAGACTCAGGACATGGATTAAGATCAATCCTGGTCTGATTCTCTGTTTCCCGATTTCTGATTTGCATATGACTTTAAGACTACCAATTGAGCACATCAATTTAGTCGTGGTTGGCCAACCCTTTCAGTCAACTTCAAAATCATCGAGAGGCCTACAGATATCTGGTTCCCGACAGGGTCAAGGGACGAATAAGCTTTGACTCATATACTTATGTCTTTTACTAGTCAAATCATTCACAACAACATTTTTTATACCATCGCGTTACCGATGCGTTTTCGCATTGTCAATGAACAACCACTCGGTAAAACATAACTTATATGTCTCTACTTAAAGATCAAAAGATATTATCGTCTCAACATTGCTCGTGATGTAATCCATGAAGCAATCTGTTGAGCGTGGGTTTATCCAATACTTAAATCCCTATTTCTAAGTACTCATGAATATTGCAGTAATCATATTGCTATGTCTAACTCCTTAGACAATCTACAAAACAATTCATGACAGCCTTCATTCATACTTACTCTCTAAAAGTATGAGCGACTGTGGACATTTGAATAATATAAAATTACTCAGGAAGTAAACATGCAAAAATGAAACACAATAATAAACAATCGACAAAAGGCAGTATCAAATACTCATCCACAAAACTCTTTATGAACCCCAATTGGCGTGCCGGTAAACCACACACGATCCACCAATGTTTCATAAAGTGCAATGTGCAATTTCATGGATTAGCACCAATTCACAAATTTCCTAAAGTAACTAGATTGGGGTTTTATTAAATTGTTCTAGTACTTTGAATAATGTCATTATACTTTTAATGAGATTAGGCGGTCCTATCAAACCCGTTCGGCTAACGACCCTACACTGATCAGGCGAGCGGTGGGTGAGAGTGTTCACCCATTAGACCGCCATTTTATAGACAGTCTCCTTATACCCACTTTATAGACCAGCTTCGTGAATGAGGCATACTATTGATTTGACTAACCATTAAATATTATACATATAATATTAACTTTTAATTATAATATATATAAGATGAATTTTAAACCTTTTAAAATGTTTTTGGTTTATCTTTTAATTTATTGGAATTTAAACTATTAAATTTAAAATTAAATTAAACCTTTAAAAATCGATTTAATTATTATTAATTAACCAATTAATTAAATTAATTAAATTTGATATTTTAAACCTCTTAAAATATTTTAGGATTTATCTTTTAATTTTTCGCCAATTTAAAACAATTAAATTAAATTAAATTAAATCCTCGAATTATCTTTAATTACCAATTAATTAAATTAATTCAAATGTAGATACGTTTTACCAAATTAATCAAATTAATTTAAACCTATCTTAAACCCCCTAATTTTCGATTTCAAATAATGGGTTTAAGGTTATCCATTTAATTAATCAAATTAAAGTTACCAAAAATAGAATACCTTCTAAAAACCCTAATAGGAAATCGCCAACTAGGAGGGGAGGGGCTAGGTTTTTCAAAACCCTAACCCTAATTTCGATTTGGCCATATTAAGGTTTAAAAAATTAAACCCTAATTTTAAGGATAACAGTTATAACAATTTAACAAGAAAACAACCAAAAAGCTCTGATACAACTGAAAAGTTTTCTGCAACTATGAACTAAATAACCTAAGTTCACATGCAACCTATGAGGATCTAAGTTTTCTTTTAATTAAACATATAACAAAATCCTAAAGGCCCAAAAAAATAAACTAAAAGAAGAGAATCAGAAAAACCAACCTTTTAGCGAATCTTGGAAACGAAGCAACAAAATTATCTTGCCTCAAATGCAGTCACACCCATGGAGCAGGAGATCGAAAATTACAGAGAGATTCAGAGTGATAAAATGGCACAGAATGAGGGTGGCCAGGAACCCCTATTTATAGGTTCCAAGTGGTTACCAGATAAACCTTAGAGATAAACTCTTTTGAATTCAAACGAGATAAACCATTTATCATTTAATTCAAACTCTTTTTATCCTTCATATATATCTCGATTTCAAGGATAATTATATCCTTAAAATCGCCAACTATCTAGCCTTCCAGAACTGTCAGTACTCAACTATTGAATAATTACAATTCAGCCCCTGCACCTTTAATTAATCCAATTAATCACCAAATTAATTCCAATTAATTCCAGATTAATTTCTAATTAATTAATATAGTTTCTAATTAATATATTATCACTTTAATATATTAATAAACCATATATTTAATTTCTATTGAGTTATTAATCAGATAATAAATCAATCTTTCTCTCTACCGAACTTTCTACCAAACCTCCTAATGTGAGGGCAACCCAAATGGACTATGCTACTATTAATTAGATAAATACTACTTATTAGTCATGGCTTAGACACCTAATCCAACAGTATTTCTATTAAGTCTCTTAACACCAAGTCATTACACTTTGTAATGAAAAGAGACGTTTCCTAGAAACAGTATGTAACCCGCATATGGAGATAGATAACAGTGACACTCCCACTGGCTTTGACACGGTTACAAAATCCAGGACTTTTGGCACATTTTGAGAATCCAAACCTTTCTGACATTTTAATGGAAATCTTTCAGCCCTTTATCAAAATCCAATCCTTTGGCATATTTTTGAGAATCTGAATATCCTTTCTTGCGAGATGCCCGTGGGGTAATCCCGGGCTCATGTACCTTTGTACTGGGACACTCTTTGTGAGTCCTTATTAGTGTGTCGGTGATCCACACGCGTTCCGCAAACGATTCACAACGTGTCATGTAGTATCCTTTCGGATTTCATCTTCTATTGAGAGTGCTTCTCCCAGAATCAATTACTTGACTCTAAGTATCGTCTCACTCAACCAGATGTTCTGAAGGTACGTATCTATCCATGTTGCTTTCTTTTGATGATTAAGTTACTCCCACTGGTTTTTAGACGAGGTGTAAAATCAATCAAATTTTCACATAGACTGTGTCTCGCCCTAAGGTTCTCTTGTTTGGCGGCAACCGGGCTCACCAATGCTTCCAAGTAGTCGGATTGTAAATCTGTACCAACTATAGTGTTTTACCACCAATCGGTATGTCATCCCGATCATAACTACTTATGATGGTGATCAATACTACTGGTCAAGAGAAGATTATGTCAGTTGTAAAACAGAAATCTGATTTCTGCTCCAAGCCTAGTGATGACTAAAGGTTCTTTCACTTGACTAATCCTGAACTCATTCAGGACTGTCCAACTCCCACTATTTCCTTAGAACATGAGTTCTTTCTAAAAAATCTCTTCTTTTACAGTTGCAGCGGGATAGCCAATGAAACGAAATTGCTGATCATGTTCAGACCAGTCATGAGGTTCGTATGAACACTACAAGACCCTGTACTTTCTATGTACAAGTGGGATAATCCCAGCTTTACATTTCAGACAGTGTCTGCAATACCTACTTAGTCTAGGATGTGGTCGGAATATGGTTTATATGGTCTGACTGGTTTTCAATTCATCGGAAACTAATTGACGATGTATCTCATGCATCGAGGATCGAACTATTTCAATTAAAGCTTCATTATCTTCCTTAAGACACATTATGACCATTAATGTTCTTGGAAGAGAATGAACTGTGAAACATTTCTCAGTTTATGATGTCACTCAGGTTCTGTGGATCTCATACTTCTTTTGAAGTCCTTGAAATGTTTAAGGTTTCAATTCAATCGCTTATTCTGATAAGCGAAGCCATATTCGTCATACTGATTGACAAATATCGTGAAGTGTAAACAATTGTGTTCTATTTGAAGATCTGAGCAATACACATCAATTGATGTGTATGTTGCTCATGATCTTGACGTCTTTTACATCTCTATGTAAATTTTATGACTTTGTTAATTTTGTTCAAGACTTGCAATCATCACTTAACTTTAGGTCAACTGATTCCAAAATCCTATCCTCTGGATCTTTGGGTGGTTCATTTCTTGTCACATGTGCTTTATAAAGAACTTAATCATCATGTGACTCTAAGTCAAATGATTCCAAGGTCCTGTCCAACTGGATCTTTGGGTGATTCATTTCTTGCCACACATGGTTTTATTAAGAACCCGATTCATCATGTGACTCTAAGTCAAAATGATTCCAAAGTCCTGTCCAACTGGACCTTTGGTTGAATTGATCCTTATAAAATTTCTTTTAACACTCATAGAAAACAAAATTCATGAATCCAAACATTTTGGATGCATCAATATTACTATTCATGAAATTAACACACTCATACAACATTTCAAGTATAATTTAAATAAACATGTATTAAAAGAAAATCAACAATTTATAAAAACAAAATATCCTTGAACAATATACTATATGACAGAGAATGTCGCATGTATCTAGTGAGATGATAACAAGATCATAATATCTAACTAAACTCCAAAACTGCATGAGCTTCAGATCCAATCCGAATATGCTCCTATGCAACAACATCTCGCATCCTATAGAGTCCATGCATACAGAGCATATGTGAGAAACACATCCTGTATCAAGGAATTAAGGATCCTGATTTCGGAGTTTTAAGATATTCCTGAGTTGCCAAACGGTTCGGCTTCGGAGCATTTTTCCAATCTTTCTGTGACTGTGTCCCACCCTGTAGATTCCCAGTTAGAGACATCGAAGAACCGGTCCAAAAGATCTGGATCATTTCTTGATATGCCTTATTACTGGACTCAATCCCGAAGCAGCTTAATCAATGTGACTATGCTTCTCCATGAACGACTCATAAGAGTCAACATTGAATGCATTTCCATGATTGTCTTATCTGGTTACCCTTCCTGTACATCTAGATGAACATACCCGCGAGTCGAGTTAAAGCTCAACTTCTGATTAAAGGGTGACCAGATTTATACAGTTCACCTATGTTTCTCTCTATCTTGAGAACATGTGAACTGGTGCTACTTCCTGCACACTTCAAGTTTTTTGAAGATCTTAGCTCGTCCTTTGTCAACCAGTTCTCGGAACCTTTCGTCGACCAGCTGTGCTAACTTATATGACCCCAGGAATTCTGAATCCCTGCGGAACTCGGGGTCAATGATCTATAACATGAGGCAACGAACTTCCTTGGACTTAATAGTCAAGGGGTCATGCTCATCACAAGCTGTTGTGTGATGCCATGCATTGGGGAGCGGGTACTCAATAAGATATGGCTTGCCAGCAAAACTAAGAACCATTCTCTATTTGTGAAGCAATACCACATAGTTCAGGCCAGTCAGCCTTTCCATATTTGGAAGGTGCTTTCTGAGGCTCTCAGAAATGGGTGAAAGAGGGGAAGGAGGAGAATTGACACTTGACATCTATAAAAGAAACATAATTTATTAGTTTAATTGATCCTTTTAAATAATTACCCAATTTATTATTTATTAAGGCTAGGACCCAAAATGCCCCAACAATGATGTGAAGAGGGATGTCGTAATCACAATATTATGGTCATTAAGGTAGATAATACACTTATCAATTTCATCTTATGAAATTCCTAGATCTGTTGAGATTCATTGAACTATTCAATGGCATGTTTAATCTCGGATGTGCCCACTGTAACCCCCAACATTATCTAAATAGTTTTAATATTTATTTGTTTTTATTGGGACCAAAGGTTTTAAATATTGACTTAAGGAAGAAAAGAAAAGGTTTTGAAAGAACGGAATTTTTAATTCAACATGTTTTTTTTTAAATAAATTTTCACCATTTAAGGTGTATTGAAAGATGGGGTGTTACACCACATTCTCCATTTATCGCCGAACTCATTTGTTTCATCACGGAGTCTAGATATAGCCAATTCATCTAGTCAAATGCTTTGTCGAAATCAACTTTAAACAAAAGGATTTAATTTCTTCTTTATTTTCTTAGCCCAAGAGCATAATTCATTTATAACCAGGGGCTCCTCAAGTATATTTCGGGCTTCTACAAAAGCGGATCGAACCTCGTCAATGATGGAACCGATCACCTTTTTAACCGATTGGCGATTGTTTGGCGATTGTCTTTTAAGTGCAGTCGATTAAGCTTATCGAAAGAAAATCACCAAGCTTGATTGGGTCCGTTAATTTCGACACAAGGGTAATGAAGGACTAGTTGCAGCCTACTTCGAGAGAACCGACCAACTCGAAATGTTTGACAACCTGAATAAAATCGTCATGCAGAAGATCCCAATACGGTTTTAATGACATGCTGATGGAGGATCCGTATATAAGCACACAGTACTGTTTACCTCCAAAGGCGATAACACGGTACCTGAAGATACTATTAGCCTTATGAAAGAAGGCTTTAAGAAGAGCTTTAAGGGGTTTGAAGCTTATGTCGTTGCTCATCCTGAAGCTTACTTATGAAAGTTCGAGAAATGAATATGCGAAATGTTTTTACTTGATTAGCTACCAACTGTACAAAGTACAAAGAATATATACAAGAGTTATACTACGCCATTCTTCTAACATACACCTAACTGAAAGTAACAACTAACTAAAAACTTCACAACTTCTAACTAACATTCTAAATATAACGTTTATAACAGAAAAAGGAACGTCCATTAATAACTTAACTCCATCACCCCCCCCTCAAGATGGAGCTACAAAAATGTTTTGAAGCATCATCTTGGACATAATTGGTAGAATCTTTGATCGTGGTAATGGTTTGGTTAGTAAATCAGCAAGTTGAGACTGTGTTCGTAATGGCATGAGTTGAATAGTATTATCAATCACCTTGTCTCGAATGAAATGGCAGTTAATTTCAATATGCTTGGTTCTTTCATGGAAGGTAGGATTAGTGGCCAGTTGAATGTTTATCACAGAAAATCAACAAAGAAGAAGTGGATGTGAAACCAAAATCATTGAGAAGGTATCTTAAACATATGAGTTCACTTGTTACAGTAGCTATAGCACGGTACTCAGCTTCTGTGGAAGATCTAGAAACAATAGTCTGTTTCTTAGATTTCCAATATATTAAGGAATCACCTAGGAAAACACAAAAACCTGTCACAGAACGCCTTGTGTTAATGCACCCACCTAGTCAGAATCACTGAATGCCTTAAGCTGCATGGAAGATTTCGTTTTAAAAAATAAACCTTAACTTCGATTTTGTTTGATAAATCGAAGTAGATGATGTGCAGCTTGTAAATGAGGTTGTTTAGGACATGTAACGTATTGACTTAACCTATTGACTGCATAAGCACTGCCAGGCCATGTAATTGTCAAATATAAAAGTCTTCCAATAAGGTGTCTATATTGAGATGGATCTGTAACAGGATCACCATGAAAATTTGAAGTCTTGAGTTTTGAATCCATTGGATAAGAAACTGGATTAGATGCTAAGAAACATGTGTCTTCAAGTAATTCCAATGCGTACTTCCGTTGAGAAATAAAAATCCTGGTTTTTGATCTCGCAATTTCAAGTCCCAAAAATTTTCCCAAATCCTTTAGCTTGAACTGATGACTTAAATATAAAGACTTTTTAAGTTTGCAAACCATAGGGGTAGAATGGTCATTGTTTTGTGTAACTATATATCATTTAGGAATTTCCATGTAAACGTCTTCTTCTAAATCACCATTTAGAAACGTATTATTAACATCAAGCTGTATCAAAGGCCAATTTTGTTGAGCAGCAATACCAAGCATCATTTTGACTGTAACTAACTTGGCTACAGGTGAATAAGTCTCCAGAAAATCAATTCCTTCTAACTAATTAAATCCTTTAGCCACTAATCTGGCTTTGAACCTCTCAATTATACCATCTGATTTTCTTTTTATTTTGAATACCCACTTACAACCTAAAGGTTTTCTATCTTGTGGTAAAGGAACCACCTGCCACGTGTCAATGAATTCTAGAGCTGTAAGTTCATCAGTGATGGCTTGCTACCATTCAGAAGATTTAATAACTTCTGAATAAGATTTGGGTTCAGTTTGAGCTGAAATTGAAATGGTATATGTTTTGTAAGTGGTTGAAAGTTTATTATAGATGATATCAGAAAGAGGATATTTAATTGTGGGACTGGGAAGTAGAGTTTCATGTAAAAGGTTACAATGATAATCTTTTAAATAAGATGGTTTTGAACGAATTCTGACAGGTCTAGAAGTATTTTGAGGTATTTGTGGAGCAACAGGATCATTTTGAATAAAGTTCGGAATGGATTGAGAAGAAGTACCTGGATTTTCTGGTTCATCCATATCAGGGGTATAATGGTCAATAATTGGAATAGTGAAAGAATCAAAAGGATTAGTTTGAGTTGAATTTGTAGAATATTGGAAAGGAAAAACATTTTCATGGAATACAACATCCCGTGAAATAAAAACTTGCTTGCTAACCAAATCAAGTAACTTGTACCCTTTTATGCCTACTGGATAGCCAAGAAAAATACAGGTGGAAGCTCTGGGTTTAAATTTTGTTCGAGAGGCTTTTAAAGTAGAGGCAAAAACAAGACAACCAAATGATCTAAGAATGGTATAATCAGGTTTAGAACCGTATACATTATCAAATGGTGACATGTGATTGAGAACTTTGGAAAGTGTTATGTTTATCAAGAATGTATCACAGAGAACACATTCAACCAATACTCAGAGGAAATTTTTGACTGAAAGAAAAGAGCACGTGCAACATTTAGAAAATGTTGATGTTTTCTCTCAACTATAGAATTTTGTTGAGGTGTTTGGACACAAGAATATTGATGAATGACTCCTTTTTCATTGAAAAAATCAACAAGTTTTAATTCTTGTGCATTGTCGGATCTAAACATCTTGATATGAGCATCAAATTGATTTTTAACCATAGAAAAGAATTTAGGAATGATGTCTTGAACCTCAGATTTGTGTCTAATCAAGTATACCCATGTAAATCTTGAATGATCATCGACAATTGTGACGAAATATCGATGACCTTAATAAGAATCCACATGATAAGGACCCCATATATCGCAATGAATCAATTGAAATGGTTTACTAGCAAAATTGTTGTTTGATACAAAAGCAGAACGTTTTTGTTTTGCTAGAGGACAAACTAAACAAATATGCTTATCTATCCCTTTATTTAATGACAACTCATGACTAAGAAGCTTGAGTTTCTTATTTGAGGGATGTCCAAATCTTTGATGCCATTGCTGTAAGGAAACACTATTGACTGAAACATTGAGAACTTTGTGATCCAGCACATACAGTCCTTGTTTGACTTTACCATTGCCAATCATCTTGTTCTTGTTCATCTACTGTATTATAGCATGATCATAATAAAGACCAACCATGGTGGATTTATCATCGTGAGTTAGTGAAGTAACATAAATGATATTCAATTAAAATTGAGGGACATATAAAACATCCTTGAGAATCAAATTATCATTGAGCTGTATGTTGCCTATGATATGAACTTGAGTGAGCATTTGATTAGGTAGTTTAACCCTGTTATTGTAGACATTTTGTTTATTTTAAACAATGTTTCATCATTGCATATGTGTCTTGTTGCACCAGAGTCTGTGATCCATATATTCGATGTATAACAACCAGAACATGAATTTAGGATATAGTAATTACCTGCTTTGAAGTCATAAGAAGTAACAGCTACATTGGATGAAGCCAATTTTCCCGAAAGCATATTTGTGAATTTTTGACATTGAGCATCAGTTAATCCAGTAATTGCTTCATTCATTCCAGATGTATTGTTGTTTTCAGGAGTAGGATTGGAAATAGACAGACAATTTGTTCTATTGTCATTGTTTTTTGTGAATTTAAATCCAGGTGGAAAACCGTGCAACCTATAACACTTTCCCTACGTGTGACCGCCTTTCTTGCAGTGAGAACAAAGAACCTGATTCTTCTTGAAACCTTTGTAATTAGAATTGTTTGAATTGAATGATTTTGACCTGTTATTATCTCCTCCTCCATCTCTAACATTAAAGGCCATTGTTGCTTGAGTTATTTGATTCATGTGAATGCTTCATTGTCTTTCATCTTGAATGATTAATGAGAAAATATTGTTTACATTTGGAATGGGATCCATTAGTAGAATCTGACCACGAATTTGTGAGAAGTCGTCATTTAATCCCATTAGGAATGTCATAGTCTGCTCAACCTCTTTAGCTCCACCACACGTGCATAGACCACACGTATAATGAACATCGTAATTGGCTAATTCCTCCCATAAAACCTTGAGTTATGTGAAATAAACACTCACCAAGTCATTGCCTTGAGTTACGTTCATGATTTCATGCTTAATTTGAAAAATCTGTGGTCCATTACTATGTTGAAAACATTCTTTGAGTTCCTTCCACATTTCTTTTGCAATTTTGAGGTAAATGATTGAAGCTGAAATTTCCTTGGAAACTGAATTCAGAATCCATGATATCACGATGTTGTTGCTTCATGTCCAAGACTTGAATCGATCAACATCAGTAATATCAGGTTGAGCAATCCCTACAAGAAAAATACGGTATAGCTACGGAAAGATGTTACGAAATCAATTTCTGTAGCTATTTTGCTACGGAATGACTTTTTGTAGCTTTTTTGTTACAAAATTTGCTATGAAATAAAATTTTGAAGCAAACTTAGGACTAGCTATGGAAAATTGTTACAGAATCATGTTCCGTAGTTAGTCTGCTACCGAATTTGTTACGGAATGAAAATACGTAGCTATTTTGCTACGAAAATAACTACGGAACTATATTCCGTAACTATTATGCTACAGAATGACATTCTGTAGTTATTCTGCTACGGAATTTTGTTACGGAAGTGAAATCTGTAGCTATTTTGCTACAAAATGTAATTCCATAGCTACTATGCTATGAATTTTGCTACAGAACTGAATTTCGTTGCTATTTTGCTACGGAGAAAAAATTTGTAGCTATTTTGTTACGAAAATTTCTACGGGACTAAATTTCGTAGCTACTTTGCTATGGAATAAAAATTCATAGCTATTTTTCTATGGATTTTTGCTACGGTACCGAATTTCTTAGCTATTTTGCTAGGGGGCATAATTCGTAGTTAGTTTGTTACGAAAATGGCTACGAAACTAAATTCCGTAGCTAGTTTGTTACAGATTTTTGATACGAAACTGAATTTCATAGCTATTTTGTTACCAAACTTAATATGAATCTAAATTTTGGAGCTACTTTGGTATATAATGAAATTCCTGATAGGTTTTACGCAAAACAACAAACTTAAACCCTAAGTTCACATGCAACCTAATTTGGATCTATGTTTTCACTATTTGAACATATAATTAAACACCTAAGGCCAATCGAAAAATACTAAAAAGAATATAAGAGAAAAACTAACATTTAGTTGATTTCTTGAAAGCTTAGCACCACAAATATCGTGCCTCAAATGAGATCACACCCAGTAGCTAGGAATCGAAAAATCCATAGAAAAGAGAGAGTCAAGAATGGCGCAGATAAATGGGGTGTCAGGGGTCCCTATTTATAGGCTCCAGGTAGTTGCTAGATAAGCCTTAGAGATAAACATTTTTTTTGCAGAAACAGACGGATGTGTAGAAACATATAGCAAAGAAAGAGATTTGGAGATGCAGTAAAGATTTTGGTGTCACACTTGTTGATTTTATAATTTATAGTTTAATTTTGTAATTCTGAATTGGTGATTTGTTTCTAAGCAATCTATGGTCAATAATTTTTACATTAATTATTTTTATTAAATATAGATAGTTTGCATTGATTTGTTGTTTCCTTTAATTTTCAGACATCTATGCAGATTTTGTTATTACATATTATATATGCATATAATATAATTTGCTATGGGAAAGGTGTCTAGTAAATCTGCTACGAAAATGTATCTATGAAATTTGCTACGGAGATACAAATACGGAATTTGCTATGAAGATACGACAACAAAATTTGCTACAAAAATACGACTACGGAATTTGCTATGGAGATATGTCTACGGAATTTGCTAGGGAAACATAACTACGGAATTTGCTACGAAGTTACGCCGACGGAATTTGCTACGGACTTAAAGCTACGGATTTTGCTATGGTAATACGGCTACCGAATTTGCTACGGAAAGCATTTGCTACGGATTTTGTTACCGAATTAAGGCTACGGAGTTTGCTACGGAAACTATTTGCTACAGAATAATATCCGTAGGAAAATTGCTATGAAAATGAAATTTCGTAGCAAAAGAGTTTGCTACTAGGAAAATTGCTACGGAACTTGATTTTTTAATTTTGTAGCAAATTCCATAGCTATTTGTGTTTAGCTATGGAATTTTAACTTTTTGCTATGGAATTTTTCCGTAGCTATATCGATTTTTTCTTGTAGTGAATGGTTCCATCGATAAAATCGAGTTTATTCTTTACGGATAGAGCAATTGTCATCGCTCTGTTCCAAGCACCATAGTTTTCACCAATTAAGATCTGTGACACAAGAACAGTTCCAGGACTATCTGAATAATGAAGAAAGTAAGGATCATTGGTTGAATTTAAGCTTTGGTTGTTATTCAAATTGGATTCAGCGGACATTTTTGATGATGATGATGAAGCTAATCAGTAGCTTCAAGGAAGAAACTATATTGAATTGTTGAAGAACCAACACGAATATCAAAGAAAGAAATTGAAAGCAGAGATCTAAACGTAATCGAAAGATTGCTCTGATAGCATATGAAAGTTCGAGAAATGAATTTGCGGAATGTTTTTACTTGATTAGCTACTAATTGTACAAAGTACAAAGAATATATACAAGACTTATACTACGTCATTCTTCTAACATACACCTAACTGAAAGTAACAACTAACAAACAATTTCACAACTTCTAACTAACATTCTAACCATAACGTTTATAATAGAAAAAAAAAACGTCCTTCAATAACTTAGCTCCATCATTACTGATTCATATGTGGGATCCACATGTTTTTCTTTAACAAGACAACTAGGTTCGACCCGTGCTCTGCACGGGATTGACTTGTTTCTTTTGTTTCTTTTTTGTTTTGACTTTGCATATTTTCCAGCTGCTTCACGGATTGCATGGTTTTTTTTATTTTTTATTGTCTGTTTAGTGTTTGTTATTTTCTCACATCAGCAACAATTGTATATCCTACTTTTTTCTTATAAGGGCGTTGTACTTTGAAAATCTAACCAATTATAGCATTGTAATTTCATTTTTTTTGCTTTATCAAGACATTGTAATATGAAGAAATGAAAGTACATTCCTATTTCTTGCATTTGACCCATTCAACATATTGTAAAATGAAATTAGTAGCATTCACCTGCTGGAGTTTAATGAGTCCCGAGCCGCAAGGTCTTTAACTGTTATCCTTTGTATCTCATCTAACTGTTCATATTATATGCCTGTGTTCAAATTAAAATTATCAACTCCTCAATAAATATGGAAATCACCCCAATAAGAAAAAAAAAGTATTTAATGGAGAAAATTCTAGGGTTAGAAAGGGTATTTGAGTACTTACCTCGCCAGTAACATGAAAGCTAAGTTCTAGAAGAAATGGGATGAGATCTGCAGATACCACAACTATATCCTGTTCAACAAAAGTTCACAAAGTACTCATAATATTAAGGTAATAATAGTGTTTAGAGATCAAATAGAAAAATTGTTGTCAAAATTAGGTAACGATGCAAAGAATTAATACCTCAGAATTACTGATATACTCCATGATGATATACCAAAGCTGTGCATTGGTATCCATTAGCTGTAATGGAAACAAATAGAAAAAATATTTAATTAAAAGAAAAACATAATATAAAACACTAAACAACTACACTATTTTCATACCAAGAATTGGAAACCGCTTTCTGTGAGTCTAGAACCTTCTTGGTCTATGTGAAAATATGAACCAACCTTAAGAAAAAAAAACAGTATTCAATATGATATTTAAACAATAATTTAAAAACTACCTTTGACTTAAAAGTCCACGTTGGAAGACTTTCATCATGGAAGGGCTTATGCTCTTTGTTGTAACCTCCACTTCAGCAGAGTTTATGAGATGCAGCAAGAAACACTAAATAGCCACAATAGCAAATCATGAAAGACCTGCAAAATGATTAAAAGTAGAAACTGAGACACATTTTTCACAATTTAAAGAAAGTAACACAAAATCAAAAGATTCTAGAAGATTCCATACCTCCCATTGTTGACCAGCATATTTGTCTAACTCCTCTAAGCTTGGAAGTCTTACAGTAATATTTGCAGCCATTGGTTCTCTAGGTAACACACCACTATAAAAGAAACACTTATATTTAGCTCTTACTAGATTAAGTCATGTTGATGGCCCTATTAAGTACACCAAGTCATATAACAACTTATTAGTTACCCATGAACAATATGCTTTTGGAGGTTCATTTGAAACATCGGGTTTAACCTGTAAGTGGCTTCCTTCTTCCTACAGATACAATTCACAATTCAGACACTTATCAATAGACTAAAGTAGAAAAGAATGTAAAAGGGAATAATTAAGCAAAGAAATGTACCTATCGACAGTTTCAGTGAATACTCTTAATTGGATGAGTGTATCAATGGCAACTCTATGCTTTGAAGCACCATCAGCAAGAACCCATTCTTGGAATGAACTGGTTGTAATCACAGGTTCAGACTATATGTGTATAACTAACAAAAATTTGAAGATTAGGGTTAAAACCGGGTTAAATTGGGTTAATTGAAGTGTAAAAAAAAGAACCATAGGAGGATTTAACATACTACTATTCAAACATGGCTTATTCACGCCATCCCAAAATCCGACAGCTTAATTTGCGTTCCATTTGCCGTCTAAGAAAATGTTTGAAATTTTGAAATCTCAGAAGATTATATGCATCAACATCAGTCAATAATATGATTTCATCAACAAAATTAGGCTTGCTTGGGACTGGAATTGATCGAATGGGTACCTAGAATCCCATTCCTTCATGGAAGGAGACTGAACGGGTTAGATAAGGAACTGAAGAGTAATTGAAAGTTTTACAGAAGGTTTTGGGGTTATGGCGATGCGTAATTCAAAGAGGTAAAGCCACCAACATTGATTATGCCACTGTTCAGCACCACCCCCATTGCCCTATACGCCGCCTCTAACGACCAACATCACCCTATACGCCGCATATTACCACCTCTCTCCACCACCGTCACGTTATCCTCTTCTTCCCTTGAACACCAGCAAAAATCTAGCCTCCGATTCAAACACCATCGTCCGTTCACCTATTCCGCCTATCACCACAACGAAGACTCTGGCACTTGGTAAATTTTTCCACTACTCTGAATCGATCTATCTCCACCGAATTTCATCTGGCCGTCACTTTCTTTACGTGGGAACGATGAGTTCTCGTCAACCTTCAGACTCAATAATCAGATTGAACGGTAGGTTTCTTTGAGGAGGAGATGGAGGTGGGAAGGGGGAGGTTAAACGAAGATTGATTGGAAAAGATACCAGAATAGATTCTGTTGACAAACACATCTCATCACCGGCTGTTCTCGATCGTGCGTGTCGTGAAAAGAGGGAGCGGTCGAAGGAACGCTGGTACAATGTGATTGGTAAAAAAAACTCACTCCCCTTAAAACCTCCAAACCCTCCCCCTCCCCCCCCCCCTCCACCCCTCTCAAAACCTTCTAGACACTTAGGTGCTATTTGTTTTTTAAGAGGTAAAAGGTCTGCGGTCTGCGGACCACATCTGCAGACATCTGTAGCAGAAGAGGTGGACCAAATGTCTGCAGTCTGCAAAGAGAAGACTGTTTGTTTTTTAAAGTCTGGAAACGGTAAAATAAACTGAAATTTAAACAAGTCTAGTTTTAGAACACCGAAATATAAATCATGCAACTACAATAACCCAAACAATTCGTCAAACTTTAAAACACTATTATAATTACTTGTGACATTTGCAATGTTGGAATTTTTTCATGGTCACATCTATGCTAATTCATGGAATTATTAACAACGTTTACTGCAAATGTCCTTGTCTTTCTCTATTCCCATGTTCATTTGATTGCATGAATGATGCTTCATACCCTTGCCATTTTTCCACAGAAGGACTTGTTGTACCCTCCATATTCAAAGAACCATTATTTTCTTGAATTTCATCGACACTTCTAGCTTCCACATCATACTCTTTTCCATCAACAGGCAATAAATACATGGGCTCATTAGTATATTCCAATGACAAACCATCTCAAAATTCCCAGATTTTGGGAGCAATAAGCAAAATCAACAGCAAAATCGTGGACCCCAACAGAAATCGAACCAAATCAGAAACAAATCAGCAAGTAAAATCATTAAGCAAAATGCACAAATCAGCAAGCAAAATTCGGAACTTTTGATGCAAAAATCAGAACTATTGATGCAGAAATCGAAACCCTAAACAAATTATAAACAAAATGATCAGCAGCTGGCGATGGAGCTGTTGGAATCGAGAAGAAACATCGAAACCCAAACAAATCGCAACCCTAGAAAGAAGAAGAAGGGGTACCTGCTGTTGGAATCGAGATTGGAAGGACGAAGGAGATGACCAGCAGCCGGCCAGTCGCTATCGCCAAGAGAGAATCGCAGCCGGCGGTGGAGGTAGCGTGTTTTTTTTTTTTGAAGGGATACGCGTGATTTTTTCTGAACGGGAAGACATTGGAAGAGGTTTGAAGACCTTGGACCACATCTGCCCCAAAAAGAGGACGCGCAGACCTTTTTCTGCGGTCTTCTAAAAAACAAACGCACTGCGAAGCTCCATGTCTGCGCGCCGTCTGCGTGGCGCAGACAGAAATGGTCAAGAAGATCTTCAAAGGAAAAACAAACAGCCCCTTACACTAATTTAATCTATATAAGCATGTTTTGGTTTGTGTGTGGTCATAAAAGAAAGAAATTGTTTTCTTTTACTTCTTACGTTCATCACCTATACTAATGAACATTAGTCCGATAAGTTGTTTCCATGGAATATCACAATAAATTAACAAAGCCAGGAGTTGATTAATTATTATTGATTTCCGGAATAATTATTCTTATTCTTAAGCTGATTTCTGTCACCGCAACTTTTAAGATATAATTCATGTCACCTTTGGAATGGGATTCGTTATCATGCTATTTTATTTTATATATATATATATATATATATATATATATATATATATATATATATATATATATATATATATATATATATATATATATATATATATATATATATATGTTCAAATACATTTTCTAAATAGTGTGTGACTGTGCGACCTAATATTATCCATCGATTTCACAAGGGCACGATCGGAATGAAACCTAGAAATCCCTATTAACACGTCATTGTGATTCACCGGAAACCGAACTCGGCCTCTGCCTCTCGGACCTCCGAATCGCCGTCTTCCTCAGCCGGTAGCACCACCGTCGAGTGTCAGCGGCTTTGCCACCTCCGGTGGCCTTCATCAAAGAGCGATGTTAAAGCTTTGGGGTCGATTTCATATACGAGATCTGAAATTCCAGTTGCTCTTCGGCCTGCAAAAAAAATTAAGCCTCGATTAGGGATTGAATCGCAAAGAAGAAGACGTGGGATTGATTCAACAGGCAAAATTTTTTGTTTCTTTACTGTGTAAAATTCATTCTTCTTTTTTTACTATAAAAATCATTCTTCTTGTTTCATTCTCCAAGAATCTTAAAAACCATTCTTCTTCTTTCATTATCTAAGAATGTTACTGTAAAGGCATTCTTGCGTCATTTTATTGGTTTGTGTTTTGTTAAGTCCATTCTCTGAGAATAAGTGTTTTTTTTTATTAGTGTGTGTTTTGGTAAGTCCATTCTCTGAGAATGAGTGTTATTTTTTATTGGTTTGTGTTTTTGGTAAGTCCATTCTCTGAGAATGGGTGTTAGTTTTTTATTGGTTTGTGTTTTAATAAGCCTATTCTAGGAGAATAGTACGTTTTTTTTGTCACAAGTAAGTCCATTCTCTTAGAATGGTTCAAGAAATTTGATGTATTCTCAAAAAATTCGAAGATACTGTAATTAATTTAAAAACCCACAAACTATTCTTTGACAAAAAAACATACTATTCTCCTAGAATGGGCTTATAAAACACAAACCAATAAAAAACTAACACTCATTCTTAGAGAATGGACTTACCAAAAACAAAAACCAATAAAAACTAACACCCATTCTCGGAAAATAGACTTACCAAAACATAAACCAATAAAACCTAACATCCATTCTCAGAGAATGTGATACTAAAAGCCCTTGTGTATCTGCCTCTAAGTCGCTCATCAATGTCTCTCTCGAACCCTCTGATTCTTTTTGTCACTCGGTCGATTAACGTACACACACACCAGATCGGTGACCAGAGTCCCGTTCCCGACCAACAGCGTCGCTGACGACCATCTCTGTCGCCTCCGGCAGCCGCAAACGGCGTAAAAAAATGGGTTTTTTTACAGCCCTTGATTGTAGCATGCGTATCGAATATTCAGTTGAAATGGATTTGGGGATTTTTACCTTTTTACCCTTAATCATGGTTTGTCAGTTGGAAACACGCGCATTCAAAGTGTTTTATTAAAAAAATGGGTTTTTTTTACAGCCCTTGATTATAATCATCTAATGGCCCACATTGAGTCTTACAATAACACAATACTTAAGAATTTCATTTAATACTAACTCTCTCTCTATCTCTCTCTCTCTCTCTCTCTATATATATATATATATATATATATATATATATATATATATATATATATATATATATTATATATATATATATATATATATATATACATATTAAATAAATTTTTTTATAGATAGATCATTATGTTCTCGAGCACGATCCTTAGAGAGAAAGTTTGTTTCCAAGTATAATGATAAATTTGAGACTTGTTCCTGATTCCTCAACAACATTTCAAATTTGATCAAAGGCACAACCTTTTTATTAATTTGCCGGCCGTTCGAAAAAAACTCACAACCTTTTTATAAATTATAAATTGTCAAAGTTACAACTTCGTACAATAAATATAAGTGATAGAACCTTAAAGACACTTGGAAGATAATTAGAGTGTAGCAATATAATACTTAATGTACTGTTAGGTGTAAATTAAAGTTGGCCTACAATTCGATTATATCGTGCATATAGATTTTGTAGGGACGTTACAGTGATGTGTTTGTTTAACCTACAAGTTGCATTTAACTTGATTTCTTATGGTTGAAAGTCGTCATCTGGCGAATAGTTAAGCAATCTCGTGTCAAAGCCTCAAAGGTGTGAGCTTTCATAATATATACTTTATACTTTATATATAACATCAAAATCGGTTTACTAATTTATGGTGTTTTTTCATTAAAAGAAAGGTTACAAATTGTAATCATACAAATGCAAAGTCTTAAAGTACAACATCTTATTTGCCGTAACATAATTATGTGATTATATTACATGTTTTTGGTTAGTATTTCATTTCATTTTTAAATAAAAACTAATAATAAAGATAATACGTTCTTACATATTTTCAAATTTTAATTAAAATTTATCTTGAACGTCCTTGTTTAGTTTTTAATTTATTATTAAACACTGAAGATATCTTCTCGCCAGTATATATAGATGCGTTGAATGATTCAAACACACTTACCGACATTATATTATTTAAATTAAAGGAATTGAATAATTCAAATGCAGCTTAATTACAAATAATAATCATTATAGTAATTTAATGATATGATTAGGCCGAGTTTTTTTTACTAATAGATTGTGTTTTCATAAATATTAACCAGGTAATAGAACTTTAAAAAATATTCAATAATCAATCGTATCAAACTATTTATACATAACGATACATTAGTTGAACACTGTACAATATTTCTCATTCAGCAGAATGTTCTGATATGCATGCATGCACAAGCCTCGACAAAAGAGGAGGCATTGAATATGCTCCTTGTAAACCGGTCATCATATAATAGTTACCGTAAGCATGGATGATAATTGTTTGTGTGGAAAATACCCCTTAGGGTTTGCATTAACATTCACCAGTATAAATAATACAGAGTTTAGTATAATTACATAAGGATCCCTAAAGTATATAAAAGAATACATAGATGATATAACTAACACTCCCCCTCAGTTTGAGCGGGAGGTTCCTGAATGCTTAAACTGTACCAAAAACCCATAAATAACTGAGTAGGTAGTCCTTTAGTAAAGATATATGCAAACTGATGAGCTGAAGAAACAAGCAACACACGAACTTGACTAATATCAACACATTCCTTGACAAAATGCAAATCTATTTCCACATGTTTGGTTCTTTGGTACTGAACTATGTTAGAAGCTAGTACATGGCACTTACATTATCATAGAACACCATGTAGAGCGAGTCAAAGGGTAGGAAAGCTCAAGAAGAAGATTTCGAAGCCAAGCAGTTTCAGCAACTACATTGGCTACCCCTGGATACTCAGCTTCGGTATGGACCGAGAGACGACGTGCTGACGTTTGGAAGACCATGAAATGAGATTATCACCGAGATAAACACAGAACCTAGACATGGACCGGCGTCTCAAGGGACAGTCAGCATCAGAGTAGGAAACCAAAAGATTCACATGAGACGGACGGATGAACACACCATGATGAAGTGAACCTTGTAAATAGCGTAGGATTCGCTAAAGGGCATGGAGATGCGGTTCTCGAGGATCATGCATGAATAGATAGACATGTTGAACCGCATAAGCAATATTCGGACGAGTAAAGGTGACATACTATAAAGCCCCAACGAGACTTCGGTAGAGGGTCGGATCAGACACCTGCTTTCCGGAGGAAGAGAATTTGGGTTTAGTGTCCGTAAGAGTGCTACATAGATTGTAGAAGGTCATATTAGCACGTGATATAATCTCCTTGGAAAAAAGCAGTCTGGGAGAGAAACAGACAATCTGCGGAACAGGTAGCAGCAATGCCGAGAAAAAAAGACAAATGACCTAAGTTTGTCATGGCAAACTCAGAGAAGCACGAAATAACTCTCGTGACAAGGGATGGGCTAGAAGCAGTGAGGATGATATCATCCACATAAAGAAGGCGGTAAATGGTCTCAGGGCCACGGTGAAAGGTGAAAATATACGTATCCGATCGACGGTGGGTGAAGCCAAGAGAGGAGATTAAACAACAAATCGTTGATACCAGGCACGAGGAGCCTGTTTAAGGCTATATAATGCCTTGTGGAGACGAAAGACGTGATCCAGGAAAGAAGGGTGAACATCGACATGAGGTTGCGTTCATATATACCTTTTCTGTTAAATCACCATAAAGAAAGGTGTTTTTAACATCTAGCTGATGAATCGGGCAATGATGAGAAACGACAATGCTGAGCACTATACAGATGGTGGCAGGCTTAACAACCAGACTAAAAGTGTCATCAAAGTCAAGACCAGGTTGCTGGGAGAAACCCTGAGCAACCAATCTGCCTTTATAGTGGTCGACGTTACCGTGAGAGTCGAACTTGTGGCGGTATTGATAGGTTTTATGCAAATAATGAGCTTAAAATCTTAAGTTCACATGCACCCTAATAAAGGATCTATATTTTCTCAATTGAATCTATAACTAAGAACTAAAGGTATATAATTAAAATTATATTCTAAAACAATTTAGAATTTCATACCTTCGAGGCTTTGGAAGCCAGCACCACAAGTGTCGTGCCTCTAATGGCTCACACCCAAAACCAAGCAAGCAAGAAAACAAGAGAGGAGGAAGGAGAGATCTCCTTATAGTTGGCGAGTTTTAGAGGGGTCATGGGGGCCTCTATTTATAGCTCAAAATTGATAAGTCATAAGGCATATAACTTCCTTATTTGGATTCCTGATATGATAAGGCTTTTATCATATCACTGAATCTACTTATCATTGCCATAAATAGTCAAAACTTCCATATATGTATATATACATGTGTATTTCAATATATATGTGTGTATGTATATATATATATATATATATATATATATATATATATATATATATATATATATATATATATATATATATATATATATATATATATATATATATATACAGGTTCAATGCAGAACCAAAAATATATTGCCTAACTGCAGAACCACCCTTATAACTGTTAGATCATTATTTTAGTGGATTAGATAAAAAAGGGTACACCATAAAAGATTATACCCATTTACAGGAAATCATATCTAGTAAAGGGCATACTGGGTCTTTTATTAGGTCCTAAAATATCTCTCTCTCCCTCCCTCTATCTCTCTCTCTTTCTCTCTCTCTCTCACCCTCTCACGAGCCACCAAATTCGTCAGGCCATCTTCTAGTTCCGTTTACGGCATCAATTCGAAGGCACCTTTTTTCTGAAATGACCGAATCGATCAACTTGCTAGCCTCACCCTCTCATGGTGGTTGATCGGCATGACCATGATGGTGTTGCTAATGATGGCGGAGCCGGTGACTTCACAATCCAGTAAGAGGAGTAATAGTCTGATTAGAAGGTATTGCAGTAAATATGGCGTATTAGATGAAGTGTTTTTCTCAAGGAACCTCAACACCACCAAGTGTTCGACTATATGTCTAACAGAAACTCGTCTTCTTTCCATACCTTTGCGATTGCCTTTTCTTCTCAATTGCAACCCATGAAGTCTCATGTGTTTGTTTTATTGAATTCGAACCAGTAAGGTTTGGAATATGGATTTCTACAATCAATGAGGATTTCTTCGAGTTTGGTATAATTCCTTCATCTTTTTGCTTGTGATTTGCTATGCATTTATAGGATTAATAAGAAATCGATTTTCTTCTACAATTATGTGTGTGATCCGATAATCCTCATTACCTATGTAAATGTGCCTGTTAGCGATCTAACACCCGTATATAACTTTCTTTTTGATTCTTGAGAATTATTAGTATGCAATTCCTTATTGGTGCATCAATGTCACGGTTTTAAAAATCTGGCGTGTTGATTTCAACATCTCAATGTTATTGACGGTATCTTATTCATTGCAGGACTATATCTTCAAATAGTTATTGAATGTAATGGTTTTTCATTTGGTGACTGTTATTTAGAGCTTTTAATCATATAATTTGAAATATTTTTGCAGCTGTTAGCGGTTGCAAGGGAAAGTGGTGTGGTAAGTTCTAGTAATCGATTACTCCATGATTGTTTAAGCACTTGCCTTGTTTGTTGGCTCACTATATATTGTTTTCCCTACCAAACAGATTGAATTGCTTAGCTCCATTAATGGTGATCTTCGAGTTTCACTTCCTAGTGACAACCAAGCTAATGTCCAGTCTCAGGAAGATAATATTGTTGGGTTGCATTTGTTCAAAAAACAAACATCTGAATCATCATCCAGGTATCAGTCAAGACCATTACTTCTTTTCCTTTTAGTTGTAATCAAATCCATATTCAACCAACAATTTGATCACTTTATATAATATATTCTGTTCAAAGTAGGTCATGTACCTTGCTTACATGCACAACAAAACGGCTTTCAAGTATGAGATCTGTTATAATACCAAAATCACTAGAGGACTCCACTCATGACAATGCTCCAACCTTATGGAATGTATGTGCAGCCGGTAATGTCTTGTGTTGTATGAGATATGTTCTTATTCTTTTAACTTTGCCCATGTAATTGTTTAAGACTTTGATCAATGTAATGGTTGATATTATTGGGATTGAAGTTTTCTTTGTATTTTGATCAATGGGAGACAGAAACGCACATATACAGGAGAGAACACAAAACCTTGCTGATGTAATTTACATGTGTTCATATATGTACATATGTTCATCAATGAACATATGTTCATCAATGGACATATGTTGAATTACATTATGAATATACAGAGAAGGAGATGAATATGTTCATCAACTTTTAAACTTTTAAACTTTGATCAATGTAATGGTTGAAATTATTGGACGTACCTTTAATTATGTATGTTCGTGATATGTTCATTGACGAACATATGTTCATTGATGAACATATGTTCATTGATGAACATATCTTCATTGTTGAACATTTGTTTATTCATGAACATTACTAGACGCACCTTTAATTCCGTATCTTGTGGAACGTATTGTTAATTGGACCATCATACCCTTTATCAACAAAACTAGATCAACGATGAAAAATATGGTTCTGCAGTTAGGCAATATATTTTGGTTCTGCATTGAACCTATCCCTATATATATATATATATATATATATATATATATATATATATATATATATATATATATATATATATATATATATATATATATATATATATAGGAATAGGTTAAAATGAGAACCACTAAAAGATTAAGAACCGTGAGAACCGATATTCACACATTAAGAATCATGTTTTTTTTCGTTTTTTTTTTTGTTTTTTCACACTTGTTTATTATGTGAAAATACATCAAACTTAATAAATTTTTTTATTTTGTAATACGTTTTACAATATTCACAATATAATAAAATTTTTAGTTATTAAACTGTGAATTAGTGGTTCTCACGGTTCTCAACCTTTTAGTGGTTCTCATTTGAACCCTTCCCTATATATATATATATATATATATATATATATATATATATATATATATATATATATATATATATATATATATATATATATATATATATATATATATATATATATATATATATATATATATATATATATATATATATATATATATATATATATATATATATATATATATATATATATATATATATATAGGGTTAGTTTATATTAAGGACCACAATTATTGTGTGGTCGTAAGACCAAATCTGGACCGTAGGATTCAAAATATTAATGATCTAGATTAGAATGGCATAATTGTAATTATCCATTATGTTATTAAATGGTTTTTTAAAAAACGGTTACAAAAGGGTAAAATAGACATTTTATTTTGAGGAAAAAAAGGAAAGTAACTGATTTTTAGGATCAAATCAATTTAATAATAAATTTATTAACGAAATTATTAGTTTCATTTTCAAATTTTCGGATATTCTAATAGAATAATCATGTTATTATTCCAAAAATTTGTCATTCTTGACTGAATCATATTTTTCTTCAAAAAATCAATTTACAGAATTTCATATAGAAAAAACATCTTATGAACTATAATACATCAAAATGATAACATTTTTGCACTAAAATACATTAAAAGAATAACATTCTTTGAACTAAAATACATCAAACAACTAGAATTCTAACAGAATAATATTATGAAATATCCATTCTGGCAGAATGACATCAAAAAATTATTATTATTGGCAGAATGAATTACAAAATCATACAACATCATATTTATGTGAAAGTAAGTTAAACATTCTATTAGAATGAATTAAAAAATCATAAAAAATCATAATTACATATTCTGTTAGAATGAAGTACATAATCAAAGTTGTAATACATATGAATGTCTAGAATATTGTATTGTCCAACATCAGAATGACTAGAATATCATAATAGAAGCTAATATAAAGAACATAATAGCTAGAATATTGTATTTGAATATTATAGTAGAAGTTAATATCAAATTCTATTAGCATGATTGCCTTCAAATCACACTCAAAAGCTTATTCTTTATCTCTTCTATGTTCTAGTTACACAAATTTACCTAGAATCTACAAGAATAACATTGATCGTCATGTGCGTGTTTCCAACCCCAAAATCTTCAAGAATATTGACAGAATACAATGTTATTCTGAATACAATTCTGACAGAATTCATTGCCATTCTGATAGAATACAGTGTTAGAAGATCAATTAAATAAAACTTTGAATTGAAACTTTATTGTTAGAAGATCATCATATATGTTGTGATGATACCTTGCAATGACAACAGATGTGCCTGAATAAGCTGCATTGGATGCAGCTTTGACTTTTGCATCTATTCCACCTCTTCCCATTCTTGACTTATCTCCAAAAGTAATCGTCTTTTGATGTTTTTGTTTGACATATGTATGAATCAGCTTTAACCCTGGATCACTGGGAGGACCATTATAAAGACCATCAACATCAGCAATTCGAAAATATGGAATATATAGAAATATATAGAATGACATATGTATGAATCAGTCTTTGGAACTTACTCAGACAGCCCAGGGTGAATTTCAAGGCCAATCTTTTTAACTCAATCTTTTTCTAATCTACAATATCGAGCTACATATAAGTTTAACATCGATCGATGTCTACGACTAAAATTATTGTTTATTCTCGTCAATTTTGAAGTATCGAGGGTCAAACTTGATCGATATACCTCTAATTTGCCACTAAGTTCAGAAGACAAACGTTTAAGGATATCAACGGAATACATTGTTCGGTATTCATGCTGGATGTGCGCCCTTTGCGTTGAATCTCGATGAGCAAGAATATTAATCACTGCCTCAGTATCGCATCCAAATCCTGATTGAAGTCAACGAAAGTGAGATTGATGTTCATATAAAACTTGACCAGGATCGAATCAAACAACCACGTTCTATTGCCAGAATCAGGAAATACAAAAGAGGGTGTCGATCAAAATCAGATTTTGATCAGGTGATTATTGAAATCGAATCACCAATTCAGCGAGGGAAAGAGAATGGGTGCTGTTGAGTTGAATGACTAAAGCTGTATAATTGTTGCAAACAAGAACATGTAGACTTCTTTAGGGGAAATGAGTTGTTTGATGATCAATGATATCAATGAAGGCTGTGGTAGATTTGGTGAGCCAAGATTTAAATTAAATTGGGAAATATGATGTATGGAAAAATTGTGTCAGCTTAGGTTCCTTCTCAGCATTTACTTGCTATATGATGGACTTTATTTTCGTTCTTTTACCCAAAAGATATTGATAATGTATGTTCAAACACCAATTTTGAGAATCATGGGATTGTATTTTAAATTAGTTGGTGGATACTATTTTCAGATTCAATCTTTGTGGAAGCACTACCTGCAGGGATTATCTTTTTGGTTCATAGCAATGACCATGACCGTGACCGTGTTGTAGATGCTAGAGACGAGTTGCACATGATACTTACTGAGGTATTATTATTTAAAAAATCATAATTAAGAGGTGGTGATTTTGACCAATTTATCGAAAATGTCTTATTTTTAACCTATCAAAGTCATAATATATTTAGAAATTCTAGCTTTTTCTACGTCAAAAGTCAACATATTATTTTAATTCTATGGTTTTGTCATCACACTTAATCGACATTCATATTCACATGTTAATAGTTTACTAAAAAGATACATATTTGACTTGAATTTATTGTGAGAGAATAACTAAAATGTTTGTTTTGTAAATTTTATTGTTTTTGATTCTTATATATTATCCATTATGACCATTACATGGAATGGAAATTGGTTTGTCGAACTTTTGCATCGAGAGTTTTTCAGTTTCGTATCCAAAATAATTCTCTTTGGTAAAGCTCTATTAACCACATATTCTCTCCGATGTCTCTCAGAACATAGTAGTTGCAGTGAGAACTTTAATTCATAGTCTCAATTAGTCCAATCGTAACAGGAAAACAAAACATAATAGTTGCTTCAAGTGATCTCCATTACAAAGTTTAAATATAGTTAAATTAGTGTTTCTTAATGGTATTTAATTACTGATTATGTTGCAGATTATTACAGAATATTAGCATTATAGGGCCAATCTTGAAAATGAAAGTTTCAAGAAGAAATGGTGGAAACCCTTCTACACCTCTCTTAAGACATTGTACTTTAAAAATACCGTCAAACCATAAATTTCTATCTTCATTTTTCGTACAACCAACCAACCAGTCATGGGCCGTGCTTAGCACGGCCCTTAAAATGTACCTAATATATATATATATATATATATATATATATATATATATATATATATATATATATATATATATATATATATATATATATATATATATATATATATATATATATATATATATATATATATATATATATATATATATATATATATATATATATATTTATTTATTTATTTATCTATTGCTCAACTATTAAACAATTATAATTCAACCCCTTATTCTTTTAATTAATCCAATTAATCCCAAAATTAATTCTAAATTAATTTCTGATTAATCATTAATTAAATATTATGATTTCTAATTAATATATTATTCTCATAATATATTAATAAATCGTATTTCTCTCTCTCTCTTTAAGTTGTCTTGTCATCTGCTAGGTTTTGAGGGCAACCCAAAAGGACTGTGCTGCTATCAATTCAACTATATTTCTAAATTATAGTCATGGATTTGACACCTAATCCAGCAGTCTCCCACTTGGATAAGTCTATGACTGTAATTTAATATAGCTTCTAAATTGACCAGCAAATTATAGCTTCCAAAAGCACGCTGCCGAACTCTGACCTAGTCAGTTCTGTATCCTAAGATAAGTGATCATATGATCCTCCGTTCTTCAAGATATCATTTGGACTAGAGACATGGATTAGAATTAATCTCAGTCTAATACTATGTTTCCTGGTTCCATGATTTGTGATGATATAGGACTTCTAATTGAACACATCAATTCAGTCTTGGCTAGGCCTAGCACTATGAGTCAATCACCAAATCCCTGAGGGCCCCCACAGATATCGCTTTTCCCGTTAGGGCAAAAGGAACGAATAAACTTTGACTCATATGCGTGTGTCTTTTACTCATCAAATCGCGCACAACAATACGTTTTATAACATCGAGTTACCGATGCGTTTACACATTATCAATGCACAACCAACTTGTAAATTTCAACTCATATGTCTCCGTTTCAAGACCATAAGATGTTATCGTCTCAGAATTACTCGTGATATACTCCATGAAGTAATTCTCTGAGCGCGGGTTGGTCCAATACTCAAATCTCCAATTTTAAGTACTCATGAACATTGTAGCAATACCATTGCTATGTCTAACTCCTTAGATAGTCTACAATTCAATTCATGACAGTCTTAATTCACTACTGACTTCTAAAAGTATGAGCGGCTGTGGACTTTTGAATAATCATATTATTCGGGAAGTAAGACATGCAAAAGCAAAACATAAAGATCTGACTGGCAGCTACTCCTGCTAATTACCAAGTCTCCACAAGGTAATCACTAAGTCAGATTCATCATAATACTATTATATTTGTTTCTTGGTTTCTATTAAACTTTCAATTAAGATTTATATGTCTATATGACCTTCACTCTATCCATGTATCCAAAATGTCATACATTGATACACATTATTGCAGATAATCCGATCGGACACTTTTCCGATGATTTCTCAATTTATCATCTTGTCTTTCTCTCTCCTAATTCCATTCTAGAAATGGTGGTGTGTACTGTGACTTCTCATCGTTCTCGGGATCTTTAGTCCAGATAACTGCATCGTAAGATGATTTCAAGGGGTTATGATGTGCCGGTGAACCACATGCGCTCCATCAATGCACCAATGAAACTCTTTAACCATGCAGTCCTTTAGCACCACATACTGATGTAAATAATTTCAGATTTGAAACTCTTTTCAAATTATTATTACAATCATCCTAATCATTTCTTAATGTTTTCTCACGTGTGTTCAAATGCTTCGTCCGGTATACTCCGCCAGGTTGTATCCTGAATCCAACTTACCATGCTCTAAGCATTAAGTCATTAGGATAAGTCCATGACACTTCTGATTGATCCAATTTGTGGAAGCTCATGGGATCAGATCTATTCTATTCCGAACCTTTTTAAAATCTAAGGATTATTTATAATCCCTGTGTCATGAATTTCGGAGACTCTTTCCCATGCATCTTGAATCTTATCAATATCATACTCATAATGGCTAGGTCTATACTGACGATTTCATCTATTTGATAGATGTTTGTAACTACTTGAATATCTTGTATCTCCTTTAGATCATACCAGTTCATTACACTTTGTAATGACAAGAAACTCTTTTCCAGAAGCCATGCATCTTGAATCTTATCAAGATCACACTTACAATGGCATGGTCTAAAATGATGTTGTCATCTATCGGATAGATGCTTGTGACCACCTGAGTATGTTGTATATGTTCTAGACTTTTCATATCAAATCATCTCTTAATGCCAAGTCATTACACTTTGTAATGATAAGAGTGCTGGATTAGGTGTCTAAGCCATGACTTATAATTTGTATTTATCTTATTAATAGAAGCAAAGTCCATTTGGGTTGCCCTCATAGCTGGAGGTTTGGCAGAAATTCAGTAGAGAGAAAGATTGATTTATTAAATGTTTAATAAATCAATAGAGATAAAATAAATAGTTTAAAAATATACTAAAGTGATAATATATTAATTAGAAACTATATTAATTAATTAGAAATTAATCTAGAATTAATTGGATTTAATTTAGTAATTAATTTAATTAATTAAAAATGCAAGGACTGGTTTTGTAATTATTCAATAGCTGAATAATTATTGGCCAGTGGAAGCTGAAGGTGGCGAAATTAAGAGTGGGCACACTCCTAATTTCGAAACCCTAATTAGGGTTTTAAAAGGCTTGGTCCAAGTGGAAAAAGGCTTTTCCATATTAGGGCTCCTCTAGGGTTTTGAATGTCACCACCTGGAGGTTATAAATAAGGAACCCTGGGACCCATAAATCCTGCGCCTCCTATTACTCTGTCTCTCTAGAATTTCGTCCCCTACCTCCCTTGCTTGGGTGTGATCTCATTTGAGGCAGGACACTTGTGCTGCTGGCTTCAAGATCAAAATTAAAGGTTAGTTTTCTCAATTATTTTCTTTAGAAATTATTATTAGCCTTTAGGTTTTTGTTACATGTTCAATGGTAGAAAAACATAGATTCTTTTCTAGGTTGCATGTGAACTTAGGATTATTAGTTCATAGATTGCAGAAAACCTTTCAGTGGTATCAGAGCTTTTGGCTGTTTTACTGATTGAATTGTTGTAACTGTTTTATTTGATAAAGGGTTTATCGAAATTAAAACCCTTTAAGATGGCCAAATCGATTTTGTGGCTAGGGTTTTGAAAACCCTAGCCTCCACCCCCTTATCTGCGAATTGTATGCTAGGGTTTTGCAGGTTTCTTATTTTTGGTAATTATGATTAATTAATAAATGGAAACCTTACCACTTGCTTGCAATTTTCGAAATTAAGGGTTTAAGATAGGATTAAATTAATTTGATTAATTTGTGATGCCTATCTAGATTTAATTAATTTAATTAATTTTTTAATTAAAAGATAAATTAAATCATTTAAAGGTTTAAATTTAATTTTAAAATTAAAGAGTTAATTTTCGAAAATTAAAAGATTAAACCAGAAATATTTTACAAGGTTTAAAATACATCTTATATATATTAAAATTAAAATTTAATATTATATGTATAAGATAAACTAGTTAGTCAAATCAATAGTAGGCCTCATTCACAAAACTTGTCTATAAAGAGGGTATAAGGAGACTGCCTATAAAATGGCAGTCTAATGGGTGTTCACTCTCACCCACCGCTCTCCTGATCAGTGGAGTGTCGTTAGCCGAACGGGTTTGATAGGATCGCTTAATCTCATTAAAAGTATAATGTTATTAATGAAAGTACTAGAACATTTCATAAGATCCCAATCTACTTACTTTAGGAAAAATGTGAATTGATGCTAATTTATGAAATTGCACATTGCACTTTATGAAACATTGGTGGAGCTTGTGTAGTTTACCGGCACACCAATATGGGTTCATAAAGAGTTGCAATGGGTTTCTCAATCTTACCATTGTTGATGGAGCGTGTGTGGTTTACAGGCATGTCAATTAGAGATGGTAATTGACTTTGAGAGTACCAAGCAAATTTGCATGGTTATTTACATCCAGTTTGTGATCCTCAACATCCCATTCACAAATAGTGGAGCATATCCGAGATTAAACATGCTATTGAACAGTTCAATAAATCTCAAAAGAACTAGGAATTCCATTATAATATGATTATCTTCCGCGGTGGAATTGGCTGAATCGTCATTCGCCTACCTTTATAGAATTTACAATTAGATTACGACATCCCTCTTTTAAATTGTAAATTGTTATAGTTGGGTCCTAGCCTTATTATTATATTGGGATAATATTAAGGATTATATGTATCTAATTAAAAACTACCTTTCTTTTATAGATGTCTTCCGCTGACCAATCCGTTCCCCACTCCAACAACAGTAACGTCACTTCAATCCTCTCGTTGTGTTCTAAAGTGACATTGAATGGCACGAACTACAATGACTGGAGCAGAAACATAAAGATGGCTCTGAGGTTTGAGAACAAAGAGTATGTTCTTGATACCAAGCTCATTGAAGTTGACCCCAATACAGCTACTCCCGAGGAGTAAACCTCGTACAAAAAACATTATGATGATGTGACCAAAGTGGCCTGCATCAAGATTGCTACAATGAAACCTGAATTAAAAAGAATCTACGAGGACTACTGGCTTTATGAAATGTACAAGGACCTTGCGGTAAAGTTCCGCAAGCGAGCACGTGTCGAGAGGTAGTAAGTGGTCCGAGCCTTCACGAACAGCAAGCCAAAGGACGGAGAGTCGGTCTGCACTCCCGTGCAAAGAATGCAAGGTTACGTGGATAGGCTAAGGAAGCTGGGTATGCAAGTCGATGAGGAGTTGGCCGTTGACATAGTTCTTAACTCCTTACCGAGTTCTTATGACCAGTTCACACTGGCGTATCATTTGAACAACACTCAGACCTCTTTGGCTGAGTTGCATGGCATGTTTTAAACTGCAGAAGATGGGCTGAAGGGTAAAAGTGTACCCTCAGTGAGCCAACCTGTCTTGGAAATTGGCCATGGCAAAGGAAAGAAAAGTAAGGGCCCTCCAAAGCAGAATTGGAGGGAAAAGGTTCAAGTCGGGTCGTGCAGCAATGGCCCGAGAGCCAAGTCTTCCGACATTCCTCATGTCACTAATCCCAAAGATGCCGACTGCTTTTATTGCAAATAGAAGGGTCATTAGAAAAGAAGTTGCCCAAAGTACTTTCAAGACATTAAGGATGGCAAAGTGAAGCCTTACACTATATCTAAAAATTCATCATCTTCCTGTTCTTGGGTCCTTGACAGCAGATGTGTTTTTCACATTTGTTCTGATTTGCAGGGCCTAAAGGAAAGTAGGGAGGTGGAGCACGGTAGATTGAACCTGATCATGGGCAATAGGCGAACGTCACCTGTTACCAAGATCGGTGTCTATAGATTAGTGCTTAGTAATGGTGTTAGTTTAGATTTACTGAATTGTTGCTATTCGCCAGATATGGCCAGAAACGTAATTTCATTTCATGCATTGTTCAGACAAGGTTTCCATTAATCTTTTCATAATTTGAATGGTTCAATTTCTGTCTTTAAGAATGATGTATTTACTTTTGAAGCTTTACCTTGTGATGGTGTGTATGAAACAGTGATTTGTATTGACAATTTAGGAAATAATGTGTTAAATATTGATTCTTCTAGTGGTGTAGAAAAGGGGTGCTTGTGGCACTGTCATCTTGGGCACATCAATAAGAAACGCATCACCCAACTCCAAAAGGATGGAGTGTTGGAATCATTCGACCTAAAGTCGGATGATGTATGCAAATCTTGTTTGTTGGGCAAGATGACAAAATCACCTTTCAAAGGGTCTTTTGAAAGAGGTGAAGGTCTGTTGGATATCATACACACAGATGTGTGTGGACCCTTCAGATCAACCACAAAGGATGGCACTCGTTTCTGTGTGACCTTTACTGACAATTATAGTAGATATGGGTATATCTACTTAATCAAACACAAGTCAGATACCTTTGAAAAGTTTAAAAAATTTAAGAATGAAGTAGAGAATCAATTGGGCAGGAAGATAAAGATGCTTAGATCCGACAGAGGCAGTGAGTATCTTAGTATCGAGTTCCTTGACTATCTTAAGGAATGTGGAATAGTTTCACAGTTATCACCTCCTAGAACACCACAGTTGAACGGTGTTGCCGAGAGGCGTAATCGAACCCTGTTAGACATGGTTCGTTCCATGATGAGTCGAGCTTCTCTTCCCATCCACTTCTGGGGGTATGCCTTAGAGACTGCCGCCCACATCCTCAATCTTGTCCCAACCAAGAAGGTTGCTAAAACAGCTCATGAGATGTGGACGGGGAAAGTTCCCTCGTTGGCACATATCAAGGTCTGGGGTTGTGAGGCTTTCGTGAGACGAGAGACTCAATACAAACTCACAGAAAGAAGTGAGAGGTGTATATTCATCGGATACCCAAAAGAGTATTTTGGATACTTTTTCTACAGACCAAGCGAGGACGTGGTCTTTGTAGCTAGACGAGGAGTCTTTCGAGAGAGAGAGAGAGAGAGCTCATATCCAAAGAGGACAGTGGGAGTACCATTGATCTTGAAGAGATTCAAGAGTCATCCGATGAAACAACCTTAGAAGAAACTAGCAACCAACAAGAGGAAGAGGTTCCTGTTGGTCCGACAGACGTCTCATTACCTCTTAGGCGTTCCGATAGAGTTAGCATGCCACCCGGGTTTTATGGTTTCCATATAACTACGGATGGTGACACGTTTGTCAGTGATACGACAATGACGAATTTGGATGAGCCAGCTAACTACCAGGAAGCAGTGGCAGGCCCCGAGTCTGCCAAGTGGAAAGAGGCAATGGACAGCGAGATCAAGTCCATGTATGACAATTAAGTTTGGAACTTGGTTGACAATGTACCGTTTCGAAAGACAGTCGGGTGCAAGTGGATCTTCAAGAAGAAGACCGACATGGATGGAAAGGTACACACCTTTAAGGCTCGGCTAGTTGCGAAGGGATTCACTCAAACCCCAAGGGTTGATTATGATGAGACCTTCTCACCAGTAGCCAAGATTAAGTCTATTAGGATAATGCTTGCTATAGGTGCATTTCATGACTATGAAAATTGGCAGATGGATATCAAAACCGCTTTCCTTAACGGGAAGTTGACTGAGGATGTTTACATGAATCAGCCAGAGGGTTTTGTAGACACAAAGCATCCTAATAAGGTGTGTAAGCTTGAGAAATCAATCTACAGATTGAAACAAACTTCTTGCAGTTGGAATCTTTGTTTCCATGAGAAAGTCAAAGAGTTTGGTTTCTCTAGGAGTGAAGATGAGTCCTGTGTATATGTCAAGGCTAGTGGGAGTATAGTCACTTTTCCGGTGCTGTGTGTTGATGACATACTGCTCATGGGAAACGACATTCCAACCTTGCAAAATGTCAAGTCTTGGCTTGGGAAGTGTTTCGCCATGAAAGACCTAGGAGAAGCTGCCTATATTCTCGGGATAAGAATACTGTGGGATAGAAAGAAGAGACTAATAGGGTTTAGTCAATGTACATACTTGGAAAAGGTACTAAAGAGGTTTAGTATGGAAAATTCCAAGAAGGGAGAGCTGCCTATCCAAAGTAATGCGAAGTTGAGTAAGACTCAAAGCCCGAGTACCGATGAGGAAATAGCTGAGATGAGTCGGGTACCTTACGCTTCGGCGGTAGGGTCTATCATGTATGCTATGACATGTACTCGCCCCGATGTGTCATTTGCTTTGAGCATGTTCAGTCGGTACCAGGGGAACCCTGGTAGAGCGCATTGGATAGCTGTAAAGAATATACTCAAGTATCTGCGAAGGACGAAGAACATGCTATTAGTCCTTGGTGGCAGTGATACTTTGAGAGTTAGTGGATATACAGACGCCAGCTTCCAGACAGATAGAGACAATGGTCGATCTCAGTCGGGCTGGGTATTTCTTTTAAATGGGGGAGCGGTCACTTGGAAGAGTTCCAAGCAAGAGACGGTGGCTGATTCTACGTGCGAATCAGAGTACATAGCAGCGAGTGAAGCGTCTAAGGAAGCGGCTTGGCTGAAGAACTTTATCGGTGACCTTGGAGTAGTCCCGAGTATTCAGGAGCCCATGGAACTGTTCTGCGATAACGAAGGAGCGGTTGCTTTGACAAAGGAACCGCGAGATCATGGAAAGTCCAGACATATCGACAGAAAGTACCATTACATTCGAGTTTCGACATAGAGTAGAAGAAGGTCACCTCTATGTAAAGAGGGTATCATCTGAAGACAATCCTGCAGATCCCTTGACAAAGGCTCTGAGTAGGATCAAATACAATCAACATGCTAGGAGCATATGATTGATAGATGATATTATTTTTTGTAATTATATAGGGTTTGAAACTTGTAACAATATAAATGTAATTGACTTTGGCGATTTAATAATTGATATTTATTAATGAGTATTGTTTACTGCTTTTGTCAATTGTTTATCATTGTGTTTCACTTTGCATGTTTACTTCCTGAGTAATTTGATTATTCAAATGTCCACAGTTGCTCATACTTTTAGGGAGTATGTATGAACGAAGACTGTCATGAATTGGTTTGTAGATTGTCTAAGGAGTTAGACATAGCAATGGGATTGCTGCAACGTTCATGAGTACTTAGAAATAGAGATTTGAGTATTGGATAAACCCGCGCTCAATAGATTGCTTCATGCATTATATCACAAACAATGTTGAGACAATAATATCTTATTATCTTAAAGTAGAGACATATGAGTTATAATTTACAAGGTAGTTGCTCATTGATAATACAAAAATGCATCGGTAACTCGATGTTATAAAACGTGTTGTTGTGAGTGATTTTTCTAGTAAAAGATATAACCATATGAGTCGAAGCTTATTCGTCCCTTGACCCTGATGGGAAACAGATATCTGTAGGCCTCTCGATGATTTTGAAGTTGACTGAAAGTGTTGGCCAACCAGGACTGAATTGATGTGTTCAATTAGAAATCTTAAAGTCATATGCAAATCAGAAATCGAGAAACAGAATATCGGACCAAGATTGATCTTAATCCATGTCTTGAGTCTGAAAATATCTTGTTTGACGGAGGATCATATAATCATTTATCTATGGACATAACTGACAGGGTCCGAGTTTGGCAACAGTTTCTAGGAAGCTGAGATTTGTTGATTAATCTGAAGATAAATGAACAATTAAAGTCATAGACTTATGCAAGTGGGAGACTGTGGGATTAGGTGTCTAAGCAATGACTTATAATTTGTATTTATCTTATTAATAGAAGCAAAGTCTATTTGAGTTGCCCTCATAGCTATTTGGGTTGCCCTCATAGCTGGAGGTTTGGCAGAAATTTAATAGAGAGAAAGATTGATTTATTAAATATTTAATAAATCAATAGAAATAAAATAAATAGTTTATTAATATATTAAAGTGATAATATATTAATTAGAAACTATATTAATTAATTAGAAATTAAACTAGAATTAATTGGATTTAATTTAATGATTAATTTAATTAATTAAAAGTGTAGGGACTGGTTTTGTAATTATTCAATAGTTGAAAAATGACTGGCCAGTGGAAGCTGAAGGTGGCGAAATTAAGAGTGGGCACACTCCTAATTTCCAAACCCTAATTAGGGTTTTAAGAGGCTTGGTCCAAGTGGAAAAAGGCTTTTCCATATTAGGGCTCCTCTAGGGTTTTGAATGTCACCACCTGGAGGCTATAAATAGGGAACCCTGGGAACCCTAAAACCTGTGCCTCCCATTACTCTGTCTCTCTGGAATTTCGTCCCCTACCTCCCTTGCTTGGGTGTGATCTCATTTGAGGCAAGACACTTGTGCTGCTGGGTTCAAGATCAAAACTAAAGGTTAGTTTTCTCAATTATTTTCTTTAGAAATTATTATTAGCCTTTAGGTTTTTGTTACATGTTCAATGGTAGAAAAACATAGATCCTTTTCTAGGTTTCATGTGAACTTAGGATTATTAGTTCATAGATTGTAGAATACCTTTCAAAGAGATGTTTCCTAGAAATGGTATGTAACTGACATACATTGATAGACAGATCACAACGACACTCCCACTGGCTTTGACACAGTTATATGACTCTTTTAGACTATCATAAAATCCAAACCTTTCTGACATGATTAGAGGACTCCTTTAGGCTATTCACAAAATCCAAACATTTGGCAAATTTTGATAATCCAAATATCCTTTCTTACGGGGTGCCCGTGAGATGAATCTCGAGGCTATGTACCTTTTGTATTGGCATGCTCTTTATAAGTCCCTATTAGTGTGTCGGTAAACCACACACGCTCCACTAACGACTCACAAAGTGCAGTTATAGCAAACAATACCTATTCAGATTTATTTTAGTTCTGTTGAGAGCGTCTCTCTCAAAATCAATCATATGACTCTGAGTTTTGCTTCGCTCAACTCATTCTTGCTCAGAATGTAGGTACATTTCTATCTATGTTGTATTCTTTTGATGATTCAATTACTCCCACTGGTTCCTAGACCAGGTGTAACATCAATCAAATTATCACATAGATTCGGTCTCGCCCTTAGGTTCTCTTATTTGGTAGCAACCGGGCTCACCAATTCTTCCAAGTAGTAGGATTGCTTATCCGTACCAACTTAGTGTTTTGCCACTAATCGGTACGTCACCCAGATCATAACGCCTTATGACGACGACTAATACTATTAGTCTGCGAAGAGAAGAGTATGTCAGGTTCTATAGGAATCTGATTCCTGGTTAAGCCCTAGTGGCGACTATAGGTTCTTTCACTTGGCTGATCCTTGAACTCCTTCAGGGATCACTCTTGCTTCCATTGTTTCCTTATAATGTGAGTCCTTTCTAAAAGGGCTCTTCTTTCAAAGGTACTTGTGGGATGACCAATGAAACGACACTGCTGATTAGGCTCACGTCAGTCATGTGGTTCGGACGAACGCTACATGACCTTGGACTCCCTATGTACAAGTGGGGTAAACCCAGCTTTACACTTCAGACGGTGTCTGTGTAACCTACTTAGTTTAAGATATGGTTTTACGGTCTGACTGGTTGAATATCTAATTTATCAATTGGAAGTGTATCTAATACATCGGGGATCGAGCTATTTCGACCAATGCTCGATTTTCTTCCCTAAGACACATTATAACCATTTAATGTTCTTGGAAGAGAAAGAAATGTGAAATATTTTCTCAGTTTATTTTTCACTAAGACTTTGTTGATCTTTATACTTCCTTTTGAAGTCCTTGAATAGTTCAGGGTTTCAACCAATCACTTATTTTGATAAATGATGTCATATTTGCAATACTGTTTGACAAATATTATGAAGTATAATTAATTGTGGTTTTATTTGTAGATTCGAGCAATTCACTAATGTGTCCATTGCTCATAATCTTAATGTCTTTTACATCTCTATGTAAATTCATGACTTTGTTAATTTGTTCAAGATATGCATTCTTCGTTTGACTCTATGTCAACCGATTCCAAAATTCTATCCATTGGATCTTTGGGTGATACATCTCTTGCAACAATAACTTTATTAACAACTCACTTCATCATGTGACTCCAAGTCAAATGATTCCAATGTCCTGTCCATCTGGACCTTTGGTTGAAGCGATTCTTATAAAAGTTTACTTTAACAATTATAGAAAACACAATTTATAAATTTAATAGACTTTGGATACAAGTTATTACCATTTATGCTTTCAACACATTCATACAACATTTCAATGATAATTTAAACAACTATGTTTTTGAAAAAGGAATATCAAATTATCCTCAAACAATCTACTATATGATAACAGTGTCATACGCATCTAATAAGCTAATAACAAGATCAAAGTATCCAACTAAACTTCAAAACTGCACGAGCTCGTGATCCAATCCGAACGTGCTCCTATGCGTCAATTCCCCGCATCCTACTGAGTCCCTGCATACAGAGCAAATGTGACTATCACATTTTGTATCAAGGAATTAAGGATCAGGAGTTTTGAGTTTTAGATATATCTGAGTTGCTAAACAATTCGGCTTTGGAGCACCATCCAATCTTTCTATGACTGTATCCTATCCTGTGGATTCCCAGTTTGAGACATCTTAGAATGGTCTAGACGATCTGGATCGTTTCTCGATACGTCTCATCTCCGGACTCAGTCCCGAAGTAGCTGGCTTAGTGGAACTATGCATCTCTATGAACGACTCTTATAGAGTCAACATTTAATGCATTTCCATGATAGTCTTGTCCTGGTTCCCTTCCCTGTACATTTGGATGAACAGATCGTACTGGCTAGTCAGCGAGTCGGGTTAATGCTCAACTCCTGATTAATGGGGTGACCAAGTTTATACAGTTCGCCTATGTGTCTCTTCAATCATGAGAAAATGCGTACCGACACTACTTCTTCAAGCTTGCACACTTCAAGCTCTTTGAATATCCCAATTCGTTCCTTTTCAACCGGCTCTCGGAATGTTTCCTTAACCAGTCGTGCTAACTCATATGGCCCTAGGAATTCAAAATCCCTGCGGATGTTGGGTTCAATGGTCAATTAGCATGAGGCTATGAACTTCTTCGGAGTCATCAATCAAGAAGTCATGTTCATCACAAAGCTGCTGTGTGATGCCATGCTTCGGTGGAACGGGGAGCGGATACTCAATCAAATATGGCTTGCCAGCAAAACTGAGAACCATTCTCCTTTTGCGAAGTCGTTCTACATAGTTCAGGGCAGTCAGCCTTTCTATATTTAATAGATACTCTTTGAAATTCTCAAAAATGGGTGTTGGAGGAGGAGTAGGAGAGTTAACGCTAAGTCCAGACATCAATCAGAATTTATTAGTTTAATTTTAATCCTCTTTTAAATAATTACCCAATTACTATTTAACATGACTAGGACCCAAAATGCCCCAACTATGGTGTGAAGAGGGATGCCGTAATCACAACATAATGGTCATTAAGGTAGATATACTTTTATCAATTTCAGTCTCCATGAAAATCCTAGATCTGTGAGATTCATTGACCGAAGTCAATGGCATGTTTAATCTCGGATTATGCTCTTCTATTTGTGATTGTGATGACGATGATCATGAACAAGATGTGAATAACCATGCAAATTGCTTGGTAACCTCAATGTCATTTATCATCTCACATTGATGTGTCGGTTAACCACACACGCTCCGTCAACAATGATAAATCATGAGATACCCATTACCACTCTTTATGAGCCCCTATTAATGTGTCGATAAACCACACACGCTCCACTAATGTCTCATAAAGTGTAATGTGCAATTTCATGGATTAGCATACTTTTTCACATTTTTCTAAAGTAACTAGATTGTAATTAGGGTTCTAGTACTTTTGTCTAATAGCATTATACTTTTAATGAGATTAGGTTCGTCCTATCAAATCCGTTCTGCTAACGACACTCCACTGATCAAGGAAGCGGTGGGTGAGAGTGGACACCCATTTAACTGCCATTTTATAGGCAGTTTCATTATACCCCCTTATAGACCAGTGTCGTGAATGAGGCATACTAGCGATTTGACCGACTTAATCTTATACATATAGGTATTAACTTTTAATAATAATATGTATAATGTGTATTTTAAACATTTTAAAATACTTAGGTTTATCCTTTAAATTTTCGAAATTAAAACAATTTTAATTAAAATTTAAATTAAACCTAAAGTGATTTAATGGTTGTCCTTTAATTAATAATTAATTAAATCACATAAGGATTAACAAATTAAACAATTTAGTTTAATCCTATTCCTTGCCCACTAAGTTATCCAAAATAAGGGCCAAGGGTTTTCATTTATTAAATAATCACATTTACCATAAACAGAAAAACCCTAAAGAGGCTCCTTTAAATTTTCGAAAACTACAGGGTGGAGGCTACGGTTTCTAAAATCCTAGCTAGAAGTCGACACCCTTGAGGTCAAGGGTAAATCCAATAAACCCTAATAACAGTTCTTTTATTACATCTATTCAACAAAAAACAGATCTACGCTCTGATACCACTGATAGGTTTTATGCAAACAACGAGCTTAAAATCTTAAGTTCACATGCACCCTAATAAAGGATCTATGTTTTCTCAATTGAATCTATAACTATGAACTAAAGGTATATAATTAAAATTATATTGTAAAACAATTTAGAATTTCATACCTTCGAGGCTTTGAAAGCCAGCACCATAAGTTTCGTGCCTCGAATGGCTCACACCCAGAACCAAGCAAGCAAGAAAACAAGAGAGGAGGAAGGATAGAACTCCTTATAGTTGGTGAGTTTTAGAGGGGTCATGGGGGCCTCTATTTATAGCCCAAAACTAATAAGGCATAAGGCATATAACTGCCTTATTTGGATTCCTGATACGATAATACTTTTATCATATAACTGAATATACTTATCATCGCCATAAATAGTCAAAACTCTCATATATATATATATATATATATATATATATATTGCTCAACTATTGAACAATTATAATTCAACCCCTTATTCTTTTAATTAATCCAATTTATCCTAAAAATAATTCTAAATTAATTTCTGATTAATCATTAATTAAATATTATGATTTCTAATTAATATATTATTCTCATAATATATTAATAAAACATATTTCTCTCTCTCTTTAAGTTGTCTTGTCCTCTGCTAGGTTTAAAGGGCAACCCAAAACCTAATCCAACTGGTATAACCACTGACAACCAAGTATGTCGGCAGAAGGGGGACGAGGGACAAGATCCCATGTGTGGTTGTCAAAAAGAGCCGACATCTCCACATCCATTGCTAGCTTCGAATTCGGATCACTCATAGCCTGGGCTGTGGATCTGGGAATATGGGATATGTTGGAGGTAGAAGATAAATTTAGAATGACACAAGGTTTTAAGGACCTGTGCGAGAACGAGTAGTCATGGGATGACCTGTAGTTGGAGAGGGTGAGGTGGAAGGGGTGAAGGTGGTGGAGTGACCACGTGATCTGTGATAGGGGAGCCACAGGAGAGGGAAGAGTAGGGGGTCATCATCCTGGGTTAACTGAGCGTAATCAGATTCAGAAGGGGTGGGGTGAAAATTAGAATTAGGGAAGTGATCTTCATCGAATACGACATGTCGAGAGATGATGACACGCTGTGTTACAAGATCGAGACACTTATGTCCCTTGGGATCGGGGTAGGTTCAAGAAAAACACACGCAGTGGATCAGGGAGAGAGTTTATGCGGAGAGGTGGAAGATGTGTTAGGGTAACACAGACATCCAAATACACTTAAATGATCATACTTTGGAAAGAAACCAAAGAGAACTTCAAAGGGTGTCTTAAAGGATAGAGTGGTGGTGGGAAGAAGATTGAGAGTATGAAGAGCAGTGAGAAGAGCTTTAGTCCAAAACGTAGGAGCTAAAGAAGCCTGAAAGATAAACATACAGACAATATTATTAATGGAGCATATTGAGCGTTCGACTTTTCCATTTTGCTATGATGTGTAAGGATAAGAAAAGAGAATAGTAATACCATTCGAGTGGAGACACGTGAGAGTAGATGATTATTAAATTCGCGTCCGTTATCACACTGAAAAGATTGAATGTGAGTTTTATATTGATTTTTGACATACACTCGAAAATTGAAAAAAACCGAGTAAACCTCGGATTTGTCACATAAGGGAAAAACCCACAAAAAGGCGAAATATCATCAAGAAATAAAATATAATATTTAAAACTACCCAAACTAGTAACGGGAGATGTCCATAAATCCGAATGAATAAGCTCAAACACACGAGTAGTTTTAGACAAGGAAGATGAAAAAGACAAACGACAATGTTTTCCAAGTTGACAAGCATGACAAAGTGGAATTTTATTTGTACTACTGGAAATAAAACGACGTGACTTAAAAAACTTGAGAACGGAAGAGTCAGGATGTTCTAAACGGCGATGCCAAGAGGGAAGCGAAACTGCAGTGAGAGCGGAATCCATGGCTGGAGTGAGAGGAGTACATGGGTATAAATCACCAACAATGTCGCATCACTGAAGAAGGGCACCGGAATCAAGATCCTTTATAAAAAACCAAAAGGGTCAAAAGAGTCAGAAACCCAATTATTAGCGGTAAATTTACGCACATACACTAAGTTTTTAATTATTTTATTTGACACTAAAACATTTTTAAGAGAGAATTTATCATGAGAATAAGGAGTTGGCAGCTGTTGTTAAAAACCACAAGGGGATCCACTCTCATGAACTTCCTACAGCTCTTGATTCTATGATGAACAAAGCTCACAGGAGAAAAGCTTGACCAACGTGAGTGACCAGAATAATAACACCATTACCAACCATTATGGATTTAGAATTACACGGAGTAAGGGAACACCTATTACCTTGATTAAAATTCATGTGTGAGCTAGCTCCCATATCCATGTAGTGTTGATTATCGGGTGGAGGTTGGATCGACATCGCTTGAAAAATTGAAGATAAATCGGTGGGTTAATTGTTGGCTTGAAAACCCGAACCATATGGCTGTTGGGCCTATTGTGTAGGCTAGACCAGGTGGGCCAGAGGTGTAGAAAAAGCGCCAACAACATTTAATGAGTTTGGAGGTGGGCCAGCAACATTGGAAAAGGCATATGGCCATGGTACATTTTGTTGAACAGAACCATTGTGCGCACCATACAAAAAATAACGATGTTGACTTTAAGCTTGTGCATGTAGATATGCTCCCATAATTCCTGCAAATTGGGAGCTTTGACTTGTATTTGTACCTGCAGATTGGTTAGTATTGGTAAAATACCTGAATTGCCCCCCCCCCCCCCTTGGAAGTAGCCCGATTATTATTACGGTTTTTATTCCATTTAGTTTTCGATTTTCTAGGTTGGTGAGAAACGAAATAAAGAGCCGTGGTGGTCGTGGTCATTGGGTCTAGCATAGTATCATTGTTTTCTTCGCGATTTTCATGAAAGAGAAGCATATTCTTGGCTTCCATGAACGATGGAACGGGTTTCCTGTTTGTAACTACATCAACTATGCAATGGTAGGAATGTCGGAGGCCACAGAGTATTTGCATGACAAGCTCACCTTTAGATATTTCAGAGTCGACGTCATGGAGTGGATCAGCAAGGTGCTTAAGGTTATGCCAATAATCGTGAATTGAAGAGGCACCTTTTTTGAGTTACAAAACTGTTCTTAAAGTTGGAGCATTCTAGGCATTTTATTGTTGAGAAAGAACCTCATGTAGGTTATCCCACATGTCTTTAGCAGTGCATGAGTCTTTGGTGATAACTAGGAATGTGCATGGGTCGGTTTTGGACCCAAAACTAAACCCAAACCGATCAGTTTGGTTTCTGGGTTTTAGAACTCGTCGATTTCGGTTTCTCTTTGGGTTTAGTTTCGGTTTCTACTTTCGGTTTTGGTTCGGTTTCGGTTTGAACCCATGGGTTCATGGGTTTTGAGTTTAAACCCATGGGCTTTGGGTTTGAACCCATTTTCTAGCAAGTCTTAAAAATATATATATAAATCATAAACACCAATTTTAACATCAAACCAACTCACAATTCAAAAGTACATTGCTAAGTTTGAAGACAACCAAGTTTAAAGTTTAAGCCACCAAGTTTAGACAACCAAATTTAAAACAATGAAGTTTAACGAGCAAGAACCTGATAATATCATAACAATCAAGAAGTTGACAACCGGATAACAAGGACTGTCGATGAAGCATTTGATCTGCGATGGACTCCCTACTTTGTTTGTAGAATAAATAATATATCAAAAATCAATGTATAGTAATATATTAGGTTTTATAAATTTTCGGTTCGGTTTCGCGGTTTGGGTCGGTTTCTAATGGTTTTGGGTCTGTTCGGTTTCTAATGGGTCGGTTTTTCAACAGAAACCAAAACCGAAACTTACAGGTTCAGTTTTAAAAAATTAAACCCGAACCGCCGGTTTCTGTTTTGGTTTCGGTTTTTCGGTTTCGGTTTTGTCAGTTTTTATCGGTTTCTCGGTTTCTGAGTTCGGTTTTGCTCATCCCTAGTGATAACTTGTATTTAGATCCATCGGAGGTTAGTTTGAAGCTGAATGAACTGTATACATTGGTCACATCGTAAATAAGTTGTTGAGCAGTGGGTGCGGTATGAGAGGTTCCCACAGCAAAGGTCATGGTTTTTAATGGAAAAACCGAAAAGCAAAATGCAATAAAACTAACGTAGTAATAATTAGAAAACTAATGTTCAGAAGAGGGAGTCGAGTAGATTTACCATACTAAACCGTTGACTGATCAAGATGGCTTGGCAGCGAAAGTGGAAGGAGCCGATCAGGAGGCAGGAAGTGTGGATAGCACCGCCGGAAGTCACAAGAGAAGTGTAGTGTAGTCGACTGAAAGCATAGAGGGTAGGCGAGGAGAAGGAAGTCACTTGATGGAGAAAATATTGAACACAGTAAGGGAAAAATCGATCAGTTTTCTATGCTAGGGTATCGACGGCTATCCATGCTCGATACCATGTTTGTATGGAAAATACCCCTTAGGTTTTGCTTTAACATTCACCGGTATAAATAATACAGAGTTTAGTATAATTACATAAGGACCCCTAAAGTATATAAAAGAATACATAAATGATATAACTAACAATAACGACATATGCAGAATTTGAGATGTCTTGCGGGGCATACCGAAGTGGGAACCATATTGAAGACCCATCATTGCTTAGAAAAATAACAATAACATCATATCTATTAGCGATGAAGGTAGCAGTGTTGAGCATTTGCAACCATTATTCACGTACTGCAGAACCTGATCTAGAGCAACTCAACGATTGACTTATGATGTTTAAAATATCACCATAAATCATGGCGTACTCTTGATGGTGTGATAATAACTCATTGTATAGATCATACCTAATTTGTTTCCAATCATGTTTGTTAACACTAAGAGAAACTGCGATAGCCCAAAATCCACAATTTCCATCTCCATCTACATCTGTAATATGCTCAACGTATATATGAAATGATTTGGAATTTCATTCATAAGTGAGTTTGAAGTATAAATTGATGGTTCTTAGTTGAAGTATGAGTTGGACATCGGAGGTTCTAGAAATGCATACGTATTATGCCTCTCTTGTTCCTAATTTATGTCAAGCCAATTAGTATCCATATTATGTGATGTATACGTACAAAAACTACGTCTACGAGGATACTAAGTTGGTGGGGGTTGGGGGTTGGTAGGTGTATGTGTTGGTAGGGGTGGGGTGTTATGGGCTACATTTTCTAACTTTTGCTTGCTCAACCGTAAACGTCCATAGCTATTTTTGCGAACAGCTGGATCAACAACTGTAATTGTTGATGGCAAAAATATGTTCCACGTTTTTCTCATATAACTTCATTTCCCTTCATCTGATTTTTTTTAATAGATATTTCTTTGAACAATCCGACGCCCTTTTCGAAACCAAAATCAACATCTTCATTGATAACCACAACATTAATTAAATAGAGTTTGTTTTTCCGAAATTTATCAATATACGCTAGTATAAATTCGAAGGAGTACAAAAAATGTGATGTCGATTACCTATAAATGGTATAAACTCAAAGGACTTTATAAAGAATAAATTATGCATACAACCACTTGGTTTATAAGCGGTTGTATAAGTATTCAAACAAAAAAGAGGCATTGATTATCAATAAATAAGAACGATTATAATTTTTTAAAAGCTAATAATAATAAATATAATTAAATAATAATAATGAAAAATACAAAAATAGAATAAAACAAATCAGAAGATATATATATATATATATATATATATATATATATATATATATATATATATATATATATATATATATATATATATATATATATATATATATATATATATATATATATATATATAGATTAAAAAATTAATTTAACTAAAACCGTTTTTGATTTGATTCGTGTTAGGTGTTAGGTAGGGTACAAAATATAATAAGAGGAGGGGATACTTAGGTGGTGTTATATGTACCCCCAACACATAATCATGGGGTACATATAGTAAGTATGTCTGTGTGTTTACTTTATGAGGATACGAATAAAAAGAGTCTACTTATTGAAAAGGTTTTCTGCAACCATGAACTAAATAACCTAAGTTCACATGCAACCTATAAGGATCTATGTTTTCTTCTAATTGAACATATAACAAAACCTAAAGGCCATAAGAAAATTAACTAAAAGAATAAAATTAGAGAAACCAACCTTTTAGAATTTTCTGGAAACTGAGCAGCAAAAGTATCCTGCCTCAAATGAGATCACACCCAAGCCGAGAGGATTATGGATCGAGATTCCAGAGAGAAACAATAGAATGAGCAACTGATAATGAGGCCTAGGGTTCCCTATTTATAGGGAACCAAAGGGTAAAGCTAGAAACCCTAGCCGCAGCCCATTTTCCGGATTATGTGTACGCGCGCCGCGGCCTTTACATTGGCGCGCCGCGCGCCGCAATTCAACTATTGAATTCGTGCGGATATGTACGCGCGTCGCAGCCTGTACATTGGCGCGCCGCGCGCCGCAATTCAACTATTGAATTCGTACGACTTTAATCCCTGACCTCCTGATTAATCTAATTAATGTCACAGAAATTAATCCAATTAATTTCTGATTAATTATTAATCAAACAATATTATTTCTAATTAATATATTATCTCCATAATATATTAACAAACAATATCTTGATTTATTAGTCATATAATAAATCAACCCTTTCTCTCTACTTTCCAACAAACCTCCAGCCATGAGGGCAACCCAAATGGACTGTGCTACTATTAATTAGGCAAATACTAATTATTAGTCATGGCTTAGACACCTAATCCAACAGTCTCCCACTTGGATAAGCCTATGACTATAATTACCAATTTAACCTCTAATTAACCAGCACTTTTAGCTTCCTAGAAACGCTGCCAAACTCTGATCTAATCAGTTCTGTCCATAGATAAGTGATCAGATGATCCTCCGTCCAACAAGATATTTTCAGACTCAAGACATGGATTAAAGTCAATCCTGGTCTGATTCACTGTTCCTCGATATCCGATTTGCATATGACTCTTAGACTACTAATTTAGTCCCGGTTGGCCAACCATTTTAGTCAACTTCAAAATCATCGAGAGGCCTACAGATATCTGTTCCCCGTTAGGGTCAAGGGACGAATAAGCTTCGACTCATATACTTATGTCTTTTACCAGACAAATCACTCACAACAATACGTTTTATAACACCGAGTTACCGATGCGTTTTCATATTATCAATGAACAACCGTCTAATAAATCATAACTCATATGTCTTAGCTTAAAGATCAAAAGATATTATCGTCTCAACATTGCTCGTGATGAAATCCATGAAGCAATCCATTGAGCGCGGGTTTATCCAATACTCAAATCTCCATTTCCAAGTACTCACGAATGGTGCAGCAATCCAATTGCAATGTCTAACTCCTTAGAAAATCTATTACCAATTCATGACAGTCTTACTTCACACTTACTCCCAAAAAGTGTAATCGACTGTGGATATTCGAATAATCCAATTATTCAGGGAGTAAAACATGCAAAATGAAACACAATGATAAAGTATTGACAAAAGTAGTAAACCATTACTCAATAATAAATCTCTATAATTAAATCACAAGAGTCAAATACAATACATTGTTACAAGTTTCGAAACCTATCTAATTTACATAAACTTTATATCATCTCTTAATCCAATGCTCCTAGCATGCTGATTATGCTTAATCCTACTCAGAGCCTTTGTCAAGGGATCTGCAGGATTATCTTCCGATGATACCCTCTTTACCACGAGGTGACCTTCTTCTACCTTATGCCTTATGTAGTGGTACTTTCTGTCGATATGCCTGGACTTTCCATGGTCTCGCGGTTCCTTTGTCAAAGCGACCGCACCTTCGTTATCGCAGAACAGTTCCACGGGCTCCTGAATACTCGGGACTACTCCAAGGTCACCGATGAAGTTCTTCAGCCAAGCCGCTTCCTTAAACGCTTCACTTGCTGCTATATACTCTGATTCACAAGTAGAATCAGCCACCGTATCTTGCTTGGAACTTTTCCAAGTTACTGCTCCTCCGTTCAGAAGGAATACCCAGCCAGACTGAGACCGACCACTGTCTCTATCCGTCTGAAAACTGGCATCCGTATATCCTTCAATTCTCAATGTATCACTGCCTCCAAGGACCAACACCATGTCCTTTGTCCTTCGCAGATACTTGAGTATATTCTTTACAGCTATCCAATGCGCCCTTCCAGGGTTACCCTGGTACCGACTGACCATGCTTAAAGCAAAAGCTACGTCAGGGCGAGTACACGTCATAGCATACATGATCGATCCTACGGCCGAAGCGTAAGGTACCCGACTCATTTCAGCTATCTCTTCGTCTGTACTCGGACTTTGAGTCTTACTCAATTTTGCATTACTTTGGATAGGCAGCTCTCCCTTCTTGGAATTTTCCATACTAAACCTTTTCAGTACCTTTTCCAAATACGTACCCTGACTAAGTCCAATTAGTCTCCTTTTCCTATCTCTCAGTATTCTTATCCCGAGAATATAGGCAGCCTCTCCTAGGTCCTTCATGGCGAAACATTTCCCAAGCCAAGCCTTGACACCTTGCAAGGTTGGAATATCGTTTCCCATGAGCAGTATGTCATCGACATACAGTACCAGAAAGGTGACTATACTCCCACTAGCCTTGACATATACGCAGGACTCATCCTCGCTCCTAGAGAAGCCAAACTCTTTGACTTTCTCGTGGAAACAAAGATTCCAGCTGCGAGAAGCTTGCTTCAATCCGTAGATTGATCTCCCAAGCTTACACACCTTATTAGGATACTTTGCATCGACAAAACCCTCTGGCTGATTCATGTAGACATCCTCAGTCAACTTTCCATTAAGGAAGGCGGTTTTGACGTCCATCTGCCAAATTTCATAGTCATGAAATGCAGCTATGGCCAGCATAATCCTAATAGACTTTATCTTGGCTACTGGTGAGAAGGTCTCGTCATAGTCAACCCCTGGGGTTTGAGTAAAGCCCTTCGCAACCAGTCTTGCCTTGAAAGTGTGTACTTTTCCGTCCATGTCGGTCTTCTTCTTGAAGATCCATTTGCACCCGACTGTCTTTCGACCCGGTACATTGTCAACCAAGTTCCAAACTTGATTGTCATACATGGACTTGATCTCGCTATCCATGGCCTCTTTCCACTTGGCAGACTCAGGGCCCGCCACTGCTTCCTGGTAGTTAGCTGGTTCATCCAAATTTATCAGTGTCCTATCACTGACAAACGTGTCCCCATCCGAAGTTATATGGAACCCATAAAACTCGGGTGGCATGCTAACCCTACCGGAACGCCTAAGAGGTAAGGATACATCTGTCGGACCAACAGGAACTTCTTCCTCATGTTGGTTGCTAGTTTCTCCTAAGGTTGCGTCATCTGATGACTCTTGAATTTCTTCCAGATCAATGGTACTCCCACTGTCCTCTTTGAATATGAGCTCTCTCTCTCGAAAGACCGCTCGTCTAGCTACAAAGACCACGTCCTCGCTTGGTCTGTAGAATAGATATCCAAATGACTGTTTGGGATAACCAAGGAAGAAACACCTTTCGCTTCTGTCTGCGAGTTTGTCTTGAGTCTCTCGTCTAACGAAAGCCTCACAACCCCAGACCTTGATATGTGCCAATGAGGGAACTTTCCCCGTCCACATCTCATGAGGTGTTTTAGCAATCTTCTTAGTTGGGACAAGATTGAGGATATGGGCGGCAGTCTCTAAGGCATACCCCCAGAAGTGAATGGGAAGTGAAGCTCGACTCATCATGGAACGAACCATGTCCAACAGGGTTCGGTTGCGCCTCTCTGCAACACCATTCAACTGTGGTGTCCTGGGAGGTGTCAACTGCGAAACTATTCCGCATTCCTTTAGATAGTCTAGGAACTCGATACTTAGATACTCTCCGCCTCTGTCGGACCTGAGCATCTTTATCTTCCTGCCTAATTGATTCTCTACTTCGTTCTTAAACTCTTTGAACTTTTCAAAGGTGTCTGACTTGTGCTTGATCAAGTAGATATAACCGTATCTACTAAAATCGTCGGTAAAGGTCACGTAGAACCGCGTGCCATCCTTTGTGGTTGATCTGAATGGACCACACACATCCGTGTGAATGATGTCCAGCAGACCCTCACCTCTTTCAAAAGACCCTTTGAAAGGTGATTTAGTCATCTTTCCCAACAGACAAGATTCGCATACATCATCCGACCTGAGGTCGAATGATTCCAACACTCCATCCTTTTGGAGTTGGGCGATGCGTTTCTTGCTGATGTGCCCGAGCCGACTATGCCACAGACATGCCTTTTCTACACCACTAGTAGAATCAATATAATTTACACTATGTCCTAAATTGTCAACACATTCAACAGTTTCATACACACCTTCACAAGGATAAGCAGTAAAAATCAAAATACCATTTTTGAAAACAGAAATCGAGCCAATTTTATTGTCAAAAGAAAATTGAAATCCTTGTCTGAATAATGCGTGAAATGAAATAATGTTTCTTGCCATTTCTGGCGAATAGCAACAATCAAATAACTCTATACTAACATCACTACTAAGCACTAAACTGTAAACGCCGATCTTGGTAACAGGGGACGATCTCCTATTGCCCATGATCATGTTCAGTCTACCGTGCTCCACCTCCCTGCTTTCCTTTAGGCCCTGCAGATCAGAACAAATGTGAAAACCACATCCTGTATCAAGGACCCAAGAATTAGAAGATGGTGAGTTTTTAGAGATAGTGTACATACCTGCTGTCGATGGCTTTACTTTCCCATCCTTGACATCCTATAAGTATTTGGGGCAGCTTCTCTTCCAATGGCCCTTCTCTTTGCAGTAAAAACAGTTGGCTTCATCAGGGTTGGCCACACAAGGAATGTGGGAAGTCTTGGTTCTCGAGCCATTACTGGATGACCCGACCTGAACCTTTTCCCTCCAATTTTGCTTAGGAGGACCCTTCCTTTTCTTTCCTTTGCCACTTCCGATGGCTAGGACGGGCTGACTAACCGAGGGTACACTTTTACCCTTCATCCCGTCCTCAGCTACTCGAAGCATGCGATGCAACTCAGTCATATTAGCCTGATTGTTGTTCAAATGATAAGCCAGCCTGAACTGGTCATAAGAACTCGGTAAGGAGTTAAGCACTATGTCAACGGCCAACTGCTCCGGTACAGGCATCGCAAGCTTTCTAAGCCGCTCCACGTAACCTTGCATTCTTTGCACATGAGTGCAGATGGACTCTCCATCTTTAGGTTTGCTGTTCGTGAAGTCCTTGACCACCTCGCACCTCTCGATGCGCTCTTGCTTGCGGAACTTTTCCGCAAGCTCCTGGTGCATCTCAAAGGGCCAGTAGTCTTCGTATATTCTCTGCAATTCTGGGTTCATTGTGGCGATCATGATGCAGGCCACTTTGGTCGCATCATCAGAATGTTTTTGGTACAAGGCAATTTCCTCGGGAGTAGCAGTTTCAGGGTCAATATCGACAAGCTCGGTCTCGAGGACATACTCCTTGTTCTCGTACCTCAGAGCCATCTTGATATTTATAATCCAGTCATTGTAGTTTGTCCCGTTCAATTGAACCTTGGAACACAGTGAGAGGATTGAGGGAACACTGGAGTTTGAGTGGGGAGCGGATTGATCAGCAGAAGACATCTATAAAAGAAGGTAAGTTTAATTAGATACTTGTCGGTCCTTATAATAACCCAATATAAAATAAGGCTAGGATCCAACTATAACAATTTGCAACATAGAAGAGGGATGCCGTAATCTATAAGCAAATTTTATAAAGGTAGGCGAATGACGATTCAGCCAATTCCACCGCGGAAAAACAATCTTATTATGAATGGAATTCCTAGTTTCTTTTGAGATTTATTGAACTGTTCAATAGCATGTTTAATCTCGGATATGCCCCACCGTTTGTGACTGGGATGCCGAGGATCACAAACCGGGTGTGAATAACCATGCAAATTAGCTTGGTACTCTCGGGGTCTATTATCATCTCAAATTGATGTGTCGGTAAACCACACACGCTCCATCAACAATGATAACACCCGAGACACCCATTGCCACTCTTTATGAACCCCCATTGGTGTGCCGGTAAACCACACACGCTCCACCAACGTTTCATAAAGTGCAATGTGCAATTTCATGGGGTAGCATCAAATTCACATTTTCTTAAAGTAACTAGATTGGGATTTTGTGTAAAGGTTCTAGTACTTTGATCATTATACTTTTAATGATTATGTGGTCCTATCAAAACTGTTCGGCTAACGACCCTCCACTGATCAGGCGAGCGGTGGGTGAGAATGTTCACCTATTAGACTGTCATTTTATAGGTAGCCTCCTTATACCCACTTTATAGACCAGCTTCGTGAATGAGGCCTACTATTGAATTGACTGACCAATTTTATCTTATACATATAGTATTAACAATTAATAACATATATAAGATGTATTTTAAAACCCTTTAAAATATTCAAGGTTTATCTTTTAATTTTACCAAATTTAACAATTAAATTTTGAATTAAATTAAACCTTAAATTCGATTTAATCAATTTTAATTACCAATTAATTAAATTAATTAAATCTAAATATTTTAAACATTTCAAAATATTTTTCTGGATTTTTCTATTAATTTTCGACAATTTAAAATTAATTAAATCCTTTTGAATTATCTTTTAATTAACAATTAATTAAATTAATTCAGTTGAAGATAGGTTTATCCAAATTAATCAAATTAATTAAAACCTATCCTAAACCCCCTTTTAAATCGAATTCAAATAATGAGGTTTAAGGTTATCCATTTAATTAACAAATAAAGTTACCAAAAATAGAAAACCTTCTAAAACCCTAATTGAGATTTTCGAAATAGGCAAGGGGGGGATTAGGGTTTCCAAAACCCCAATCCTAGAAATCGATCCACAAGGGTATTAGGGTTTAGAAGCTTATAAACCCTAAAACAGTTATATCAATTCAACAAGAAAACAATACAGGCTCTGATACCACTGAAAAGGTTTTCTGCAACCATGAACTAAATAACCTAAGTTCACATGCAACCTATAAGGATCTATGTTTTCTTCTAATTGAACATATAACAAAACCTAAAGGCCATAAGAAAATTAACTAAAAGAATAAAATTAGAGAAACCAACCTTTTAGAATTTTCTGGAAGCTGAGCAGCAAAAGTATCCTGCCTCAAATGAGATCACACCCAAGCCGAGAGGATTATGGATCGAGATTCCAGAGAGAAACAATAGAATGAGCAACTGATAATGAGGCCTAGGGTTCCCTATTTATAGGGAACCAAAGGGTAAAGCTAGAAACCCTAGCAGCAGCCCATTTTCCGGATTATGTGTACGCGCGCCGCGGCCTTTACATTGGCGCGCCGCGCGCCGCAATTCAACTATTGAATTCGTGCGGATATGTACGCGCGTCGCAGCCTGTACATTGGCGCGCCGCGCGCCGCAATTCAACTATTGAATTCGTACGACTTTAATCCCTGACCTCCTGATTAATCTAATTAATGTCACAGAAATTAATCCAATTAATTTCTGATTAATTATTAATCAAACAATATTATTTCTAATTAATATATTATCTCCATAATATATTAACAAACAATATCTTGATTTATTAGTCATATAATAAATCAACCCTTTCTCTCTACTTTCCAACAAACCTCCAGCCATGAGGGCAACCCAAATGGACTGTGCTACTATTAATTAGGCAAATACTAATTATTAGTCATGGCTTAGACACCTAATCCAACACTTATAACAGCACCCTAACTTTTTCATAATATTTTTTGTAAGAAACGAAATCAGGTAAAATTTCTTGTTTGAAAATTTAAAGTTGGAAGATTGGAAATTTGTGGTTAGCGTCGTAACGTGGTAATTGTGTTCAGTCCATCGCGTCGTTAAGGAGAAATGATGGTGGGTTTTGCACGATAACGAGTTAGCGGCGCTAACTTTCAAATTTTCACTAAAACCCCAAAAAGCCCATTATGGGCCATATTTTAAGCTAAAAACCCTAATGGTGGCCGTCATTTGTCACCTCTAAGCTCTGGAAAACCCCCAAAATACTCTCTAAAGCTCTTTTTGGTGTTTTGGTGCTATTTTTGGACTTTTGAAGATTTTAGAAGAAAGGAATAAGGAAGAAGAGAATGAGAAGGTGTTTACTAAGAGAGGATAGTTTCCTTGTCATCTCTGGACAAGTGTAAGTGTCCATAATCCTTGCTACCTAAGTTATCTTGATTGAAATGAGCTTTTGAGCTCTTTTATTACATTGTTAAGGCCATGATGGTTCCATTGATGGAATGGGAAAGGGTTTGGAGGCTAGAGGATGGATTTCTCTCCTCTTAGTTTCTAAATCTTTGCATTAAACCCAACCTAGCCTTGTTAACTCTTGTTTAAGATAAGTGGAACTTGGAAATCATCATTTTGGGATTTGATCTTGTTCATGAGCTTGCATGGCTATGATTGAACATTAAAGTTTACATTTTTATGCCTATAGAGATTGTTTGGGAAGGCCTTGGAGGTTATTTATTATGATTTATGCATTGACGACTTGGCCACCCCCGGAGATCAAGTCTTGAAGCACTTATCCTCTAGTAGTTCTATTTTCTGTCATTTACTAAAAAGTTATGTAATGTGTCAGGCTTGTCAACTTGGTAAGCACATTAGACTCCCATTTTATTTGTCTGATTCTACAGCTTCTGCATCTTTGAGATTATTTATTCTGATTTATGGACATATCTTATTTCCAGTTGTGGTGGTTTGAAATATTATATTCTGTTGATCAGTTTACACACTATCTTTAGGTATATCCTCTAAAACAAACATCCAATGCTTTTGAAATTTTTTTGCATCTCTCCAACATCACTAAAACACAATTTAGGGCTATGCAGTTATCGCGGTCAAAACCGTTATTGCGGTAACCTACAGATATTTAATTTTGCGGTTTTCGTGGTGGTATAGCGGTGATATAGCGGTTTTTTAGTAATATGTAGAATTTATATATTAGACTATTACTAGTAGAATTAATATCATAAAGTCATTCAAAAAACTTCACATAAGGCTTAATTTAATACATAAGTCACATAACATAACATTCTAATATAGAAAATGTCAAAGTATCAAATTCAAATTTAATCGACATCCAAGTCATCATCGACCAAACCATTCACTTCTTCATGAAAATCCTCCACACGGATTATCGCGGTAAATCGCGGTAAATCGCGGTTAATTATCGCGGTAAATCTCGGTAAATCGCGGAAAATAGCGGTAAATCGCGGCGATTTTATCGGTACCGCTATTTTCCACCGCTAAACTGAACCGCGATTATGCTGACCACCGCGAACCGCGATACCGGCGCTATACCGGCGCTATACCGACGCGATTAACTGCATAGATTTAGGGGCACCATCAAACAATTTCCAATGTGATAACCCGGGGGGAGAGTATGAGAACAAACCCTTTCACGACCGTTCGCATCGAATGGTATCACATTTCGTTTCTCTTGTCCTCACACTTCCCAACAAAACGAAAGATCCAAATGCATGATCCACACCATAAACAATATGATAAGCACCCTTTTGTTTAACTCCCACCTCACCCCACCTTTTGGCCCGAGGCTTTCCATATGGCAGCCCATCTACTCAATATCTTACCCTCGACCTCCATCTCCAATGACACTCCCAACTATCGCCTTTTTCTTCGTCACCCCACATATGACCACCCTTCCCCTCCCCCTGTCCATCACATGTATACTAAATCTAGAAGTGGCATTGTGAAACCCATTCAGCGCCAAACCTTCATTCCACATCTATTTCCTCTATCCCGAGGTCACACTGCATGCTTTAAAAGAGCCAAACTGGTATAAAGCCATGAACGAGGAGTATAATGCTCTTATTACTAATGGTACGTGGATTCTTGTACCACAACCACCGAGGGCGAATGTAGTCCGTTCTATGTGGTTATTTAAACAGATGTTTAATGTTGATGGATCTCTTTCATGCTATAAAGCGTGCCTCATGGCTAACGGTCTCAGTCAGCAACAAAGCATTGATTGTGATGAGACTTTTAGTCTGGTTGTCAAATCGACTAGTATACACACTGTCCTCGGTCTGGCCATCTCTAGGTACTGGCCATACTCCAGCTTGATGTGAAGAACACCTTTCTTCACGGTCATCTTCGAGAGACTGTATACATGCATTAGTCCCCATGGTTTTGTGATCCCCAAAATGCCCGAATCACATCTGCAACCTTCAGCGCTCCTTATACGGCCTCAAACAGGTACCCCGTGCCTGGTATCAACGTTTTGCTTAGCATGCTCTTCACATGAGTTTTCATCATAGCCGCATTGACTCATCTCTATTTATCTACAAGCATGACATCTACTGCTTATGTACTTCTCTATGTCGACGACATCATCTTGAATTGCGTCCTCTATGATGCTCCCTCAGTCCATCATCACTCAGCTCAGTAGAGAGTTTGCCATGACTGATCTTGGGGCTCTCAACTACTTCCCTGGGATATCTGCCAACGCTCTCCTCAGGGTCTATTTCTCTGTCAGAGAAAATATGCTTTAGAGATCCTAGACCGTGCCCATATGCGTCAATGCAATCCAGCCCATTCTCCTACCGAGATGACTGATAAGCTGGATGCTACCGGCCCTCCTATCGCCAATCCTTCTCTTTATCGCAGTAATATCGGGGCACTTCAGTATCTGACGTTCACCTGCCTGGACATTGCTTTTGCTGTTCATCAGATTTGCCTATTTATGTATGACCCACGAGAACCACATTTTCATGCTCTAAAGCGCATCCTTTGCTACATAAAAGGGACTCTTGATCATGGGCTTCAGATCCACGTGTCCCCCACATCAGACCTTCGTGCCTACTCTAATGTGGATTGGGGTGGCTGCCCTGTCTCTCGACGCTCGATCTCAGGATACTATGTTTTTCTCAGTGACAATCTAATCTCCTCTCTTCCAAGCGACATGGCGTTTTATCCAGATCCAATGTCGAGGCCGAATGCCGCGGGGTTGCAAACACCGTTGCAGAAACCTGCTGGGTTCGTAACCTTGCTGGGTTCGTAACCTTCTTCGTGAGCTCCGGTGTCCGCCTTCCAAGGAAACATCTACTGTGACCATATGAGTTTTGTTTACATGACACCGAACCCGGTTCAACATCAGCGCACCAAACACATAGAGATTGACATTCACTTCGTGCGTGCTCTGGCGGCTCGAGGTCTTGTCAGAGTTTTTCACGTTCCATCGTCCGCTCAGTTTGCCGATATCTTCACCAAAGGTCTTCCCATGCAGCTCTTTAACGATCTCAAGGCCAGTTTGGACATTCGGAATCATCCTCTTGATCAAAGTGCGGGGGAATCTTAGCGGATATTTGTATATATATTTGTTAGCCCATGTAGATTTTTGTTAGCCCATATATTTGTTGTATAGTTTAGTTTGGCCCATGGCCCTTTTCCGATTGTATATTTGTACGTGTTTTACCGATTAATGAATTCAAGAAAGAACACCAATTAAAATATATTCTCAATTGACTATATATCGTACGTCAGAAGGCCCAATAGGAGGTATTGCTTTTCATGAGTAAACGTGTTCATGTTAGAAGTGATTGCTATCTGATTTATTTTGTGTTCACGCCATCACGTGATAGCCAAGTTAACAGAGGTAAGATTAGAGAGATTTGGGAATGAGAACGACGCTTACATGGGTAAAATCCAATAAATCATTGTGATGTTCCGATATAATGACACTGTCAAGAAATATTGAGTTCTATTTTACATGTACCATTTTTTATGGGTTTGCAAATTGACTTATTGACATTTTTTTTTTTTAATCTTCCAACGAATTATTTAAGTAAACCATTACTAATTATTTTCTCTTTTTCATATCCTTCAAATTGTGCAGCCTGCCAA
>JAKNSD010000030.1:106916-171167 GCA_023525715.1 Cichorium intybus
ACAATTACTGGATTGCTTAAAAGTTTGTATATAATATTTTCCGAATCTGATATTTCGACCATATATCTGGGTATCATGAAATTCAGACAATGAAGATAATCTTAAGAGCAATTTCTGATTAAGGTACTAAACAGAAATCAGGAACTAGTGATATATATATATATATATATATATATATATATATATATATATATATATATATATATATATATATATATATATATATATATATATATATAGGGTCGAGATCATGAGAGAACCTAAAAAAACCTAGGAACCTAGGAACTTTTTTTCTACACAATATTTTAAAAAAAAAATTGCATCCAATTTTTTTATTTAAAGCGTCTAAGAGATTTCTAAACCCTAAACACTAAACCTAAATCCTAAACCCTAAACCCATATGAAAAAAAATAAAAAAAATGATTTTTTTGCATCCAATTTTTTTATTTAAAGTGTCTAAGAGATTTCTAAACCCTAAACCTAAACCCTAAACCCTAAACCCTAAACCTTAAACCCTAAACCCTATACCTAAACCCTAAACCCTAAACCCATATGAAAAAAAAATTAAAAAAAATGATTTTTTTGAAAAAAAAATTTTGATATCTTCTAGATGAATCATAACAAAAATTTTGGTATATTTTTTTTTTTGAAAAATATTGTGTAGAAAAAAAGTTCATAAAATGGTTTCTTAGGTTCCTAGGCTTTTTTAGGTTCTCAATTGAACTTTACTATATATATATATATATATATATATATATATATATATATATATATATATATATATATATATATATATATATATATATATATATATATATATATATATATATATATATATATATATATATATATATATATATATATATATATATGTGTGTGAATTCTCATCTTGATCACCAAGATTCTAGCCTTCATTCCAATGCAAGCATTCCTACAATGATTGATGGCAGACAAAGGTGGAGAATTAGCTGGAAATAATAATGAAAATAATTGGCATATTTTTTGTAAAATATTTTAATAAATCTTAACTTTTATAAAGAATAATCAGTATTTTCCATAAGGAAATTCATTAATTTCCATCCGCTCGAGGTGATGCCCCAGGACCCTTCAAGGGCGCGGCCCCTTGATTCCCGCCATTATGGTTTTTACTAGTTGCATTTAATTTATCCTAGAATTCAGGTAGGGTCGAATATGTCAATGGTGGAAGTGTGGAATGCTTATTGAAAGATTCTAGAAAAGCTTTCAAAATGGAAAGTTCAAGTGCTTTCCAAGGGGTTTCTCTTTTCTGGAAAGAGTACACGAAATGCTCCCGAGGGATGCGAAGAGTCGCCAAGGGGATTCCGGTGATTGGAAAGAGGTCCGTCGGAAAAATCTAGACAACGTCATCACCTCCTTCTTTGTTACAAATGTACAACATGATACCACCAACAAAATGCTGCGGGACGCTTTTGGTGGTTTTGGGAAACTTCACGATGTTTACTTCCCTGGCCGGAAAGAAAAAGGGGGCTCTTATTTTGCATTCGTCAAATTCAAAGGTGTTCGGAACCCGGTTGAAATGGCAAGGAACATGGACCGTGTCAAATGCGGCAGTTGCATTACGAGGGTGACTGTATCCAAATATGGCAAGAAATCGGATAGGGGGCCGGTTGGTGTTATGAATCAAAGTAAACCTCTGGCTCGATCAAATTTCCCCGAACCTGTCCGTCGAAACGCGGATGTTAGACCAGGTTTGAGTTTCGCTGGTGCTGTTGGTGGAATCAGAACAGCCGCTCCTTCTGCTTCCCTTCCGCCGTCGCCGTTAATTCCCTTGGAATCTGTCCCGTTACTAGATGCTTATGATCAGTTGTCCCTCATAGGCGAGGTTCTCTGTCTTAAAACCCTCAGGGAACTACCCAAACTCATCCATGCAGATGGAAGAATTCCATGCAAACTTCTTTATGCCGGAGGTTTAAAGGTGGTCTTAAAATTTAATGTCTCTAGTTCGGCGGAACTATTCTTTCTCAAGGACTATAACTGGAAGAGATGGTTCGCCTGGTTGAAACAAGGGGTTTTAGAAGATCTTAAATTCGATAGGCTTGTATGTGTAAAAATTCACGGCTTACCTATCTACCTTCGCTCCTGTGAAAATATCGCTGCTATTACTAGCAAATTCGGGAAAGTGGTAGAGATTGATAGTCATAATTGGTCCAGTTCAAACCTTTCTTCGGCTATGGCGAGAATCATTTCTCAGTCAACTACTATGATTAATAATGATGTAGTTTGCACCCTTAACGGAAAAAATTACAAAATCGGGATTGTGGAATATGAAGATATTTGGGATCCGATTGAATCATATTATCGTAGGTCTGATCCGGCGGGAGAGGACCGTGAGAATTATGATGATTACATTGTTGATGGGGTTCAAGATATTGAGTCGAACTACTCAGACGAAGATGACGATGGAATTTCAAACTCGCGTTCACTTGATTTAGAGGATGGAGAATTGGTGGGTGATTCCGTTGAGCTTGTCGCCGGGGCCGGAATTGAAGGGTTCGAAGAGCATTCCCCGAGGCAGTCGATGAATGTTGGAAGTGGCGATATTTCATTTAATGCGGAAGGTGATAAGTCTCATGGGGATAAAACATTTCTTTTTCCACCGCCTGAATTGCCGGTTCTCGATGATGTCATTATGGATCCCTTGGATTTGGGCGATCCACTCGAACCAGTTCCCACTTTGGTGGGCCGTGAGTCTGGGCCCGTTTTGCTTACTCCGGAATTTGGTCCATCCCATTTTAATAATGGATTATCCACATCTAAAAGACGGAGAATTGACCCGTCTATGCACCGTCTTCCTAGATCGTCCCTTAGCCCCAGAAAACTCTCAGGCGAATTTGATCTCAATGTCGCCATTCCAAATCTGAGCTCTGTTTCAGGCACGGCAGTCGTTACATCCCCCACCACCTCCAAGGAAGTTGATCAAATTGTTAAGATCGGGAATGAAGTGGGATTTCAGTTCAACGAAGGCAACATCGACATCCTTGTCAATAACCTTGGCAAGGATGCCCAAGGTGAAGGTGAACCCAACATTTTTTAATGATAGCGTTAAGTCTAAATATCAGGGGGGTGGGTGTTTCCCAGAAAGTCGATTGGATTAGAAGGTTGAAGACGCAAAATAATATTGAGTTCATTGGTCTGCAAGAAACGAGGGTCTCTGATTACAATCTCATTGATGTTCAAGGATGCTGGGGGTCTAGCGATTTTGGCTTTGATGCGGTTAATCCCACAGGTAGATCGGGTGGGCTGTTATGTCTTTGGAATCATTCAATTTTTTCTGACACAATTACTATAAAATCTCGATACTTCATCGCCATCTCCGGTCACTGGAAAGGGTTTCCTGGTATCACCACCATAGTGAATGTGTATGCTCCTCAATCCATCTCTGATAAGCGCATTCTTTGGAATGATTTGATCACTTTGAAAATTTCTATTCATGGGATCTGGGTGTTTTGCGGAGACTTCAATGCTGTCAGGAAACCTGAGGAAAGATTTAATTCGAGCTTCTGTAAATACACGACGGCTGACTTTAATCAGTTCATCTCCGCTGCGGGCCTTCATGAATTTCAGATGGGGGAGAGGAAGTTCACATTCCTGAGGGATGATGGCTTCAAATTGAGCAAAATTGATCGTTTTTTGGTGTGTTCAGATTTTATTTGCTTACAACCCTTATCTACCATTATAGCTCTTCCAAGGGAGTATTCTGATCACTCTCCTCTTCTCCTTAAACATTCTAATGTTAATTTCGGCTTTCCTCCTTTCCGGTTTTTCAACTCTTGGCTGTTGAGGAGTAATTTTGATGTTACTTTTGATACCGCATGGAACTCCTTTCAAGGTTATGGTACTCCAGATAGATTGTTACTCGCCAAACTAAAGCACTTGAAGATGATCCTTTGTGAATGGAAGAATTCTGAGAGGTCTAAAGAAGTTGGGATTCTTGGGTCCCTTAAATCTAAGGTAGACGAATTGGAATTGCAGGCTGAGACCACTTTACTTACTGAGGATAAACGTTCCATCTGGAGGGAGAACAAATTAAAGATTTCTGAACTAGAGGGTATTGAAAAATTAGACTTGCAACAGAAGGCCAAAGTAAAATGGATCAAGGATGGGGATGAAAATACCTTGTTTTTCCATGGTATGCTGAAAAACAAAAACAGGAAGTCTCGCATTCATGGGCTCACAATTGATGGCAGATGGACTTCAGATCCAATGGATTTAAAGGCAGAGGCTAAAAATTTTTTCTCTTCAAAGTTTGTAGAAAGGTGGCCCAACAGACCTTTGTTCATTAGCAATGATTTTAAACGATTGTCTTCCGTTCAGAAGCTTGCAATTGAAGCGTCAATTTCTGTCGAGGAAATAAAAAATGCAATTTGGTGTTGTGGAGGGGAAAAAGCTCCAGGTCCGGATGGATACACGTTCAAACTCTTTAAGCAAAAATGGGATATTATGAAGAGTGATATCTGTAATTTTGTTTGGCATTTTGAAAAAACCGGAACTTTTGCCGAGGGTTGTAACTCCTCTTTCATCACACTTGTTCCTAAAGTTTCGGATCCTCTTCATCTAGGCGAATACCGACCTATTAGTCTTATTGGAAGTCTGTATAAAATTGTGGCTAAAGTGCTTGCCTTAAGATTAAAATCTGTGATAGGTTCTGTTGTTGATGTCGTGCAGTCTGCGTATATTGAAGATAGAAGTATTCTCGACGGCCCCCTTATCATGAATGAGGTTGTTTCGTGGGCCAAAAGGTGTAATCTCAAAGCATTTCTTTTTAAGGTGGATTTTGAAAAAGCCTTCGATTCTGTGAACTGGAACTATCTCATGTCGGTCATGGAACAAATGAACTTTGGCACCAAATGGCGAAATTGGATTTGGGGCTGCCTTTCCTCAGCCAAAGCTTCGGCGTTAGTCAACGGGTCCGCAACCAAGGAGTTCCCAATTTCACGTGGTGTTAGGCAGGGCGATCCTTTGTCTCCCTTTCTATTCATCTTGGCAATGGAGGTTCTTCACTTGGCCGTTCAAACCGCTAGGAACAAATATCTTATCACGGGTGTCCCGCTCCCTAATGGTTGTCCTCCACTCTTGCATCTTTTTTATGCGGACGATGCGGTTTTTGTTGGCACTTGGGATCGTCTCAGCATTAAGAACTTGGCCTATATTCTTAAATGCTTCCACCTCACCTCAGGTCTGAATGTCAATTTTCAAAAATCTAGATTATTCGGTATTGGAACCTCAGACATGGATTTATCCGTCATGGCAAGGATCCTAAACTGTAGTCATGGTTACCTCCCTTTCACTTATCTCGGTGTCCCCGTTGGGGCAAACATGGGGCTTATCAAACATTGGAAACCTATTATCGACAGGTTTCATTCTAAGTTGTCCGCGTGGAAAGCTCGCTCGTTATCTTTCGGCGGTCGTTTGACTCTCATAAAGTCGGTTCTTAACAGCCTTCCAACATATTACATGTCTCTCTTTAAAGCACCGCAAGGAATAATCGATACTTTAGAGAAGATTAGATGTCGTTTCTTATGGGGAGAATGTGAGTCTATCAGAAAAATTCATTGGGTGAACTGGGAAAAAATTTGTGCCCCTATCTCGGATGGTGGCTTAGGTGTTGGATCCATTAAAGCTCAAAACATTGCTCTTCTAATCAAATGGTGGTGGCGTTTGATAAATGATAAAAACAGCTTATGGAGTCAAGTTATTTCAAGTGTGCATAATCTAAAGAAAAAACCGGTGTCTTATTTGGCTCGTAAATCATCCTCGGGGGTTTGGTGTAATATTGCCAAAGTAGTTAATAATCTCGGTGATTTAAACTTTGATGCTAATAAAGTTTTCCAGATTGTGCCCGGTCCCGATTCTAATTTCTTGTTCTGGAAGGATACTTGGTGTGGTAATAATGATCTGCAATCTCAATTTCCATTGTTATATAAACTCGAACGTATCAAACTCTGTGTGATTTCTGAGAGGCTGTCAGAACAAGGTTTTAACTGGGGATGGTGTCGCGATCCTTCAACTCCCTAGGAATTGGATGAGCTGCTTCGTCTTTACAAAGGTATGGAAGTTTTGGATGGTGTAGTTTCTTCGAAATTTGGTTTCAGATTTCAACTGTCTACGGATGGAGGATATATGGTCAAAGACATGAGAAAGGATCTTGACTCTAAACTGATTCTGTATAAGGGCCCAACAATTAGGTGGTCGCATTTGGTTCCTATCAAAGTTAGATGTTTTGTGTGGAGGTCTATGCTGGGGCGGATTCCTATTGCTGATGAACTGATAAATATAGGGGTTTTGGTGGCTAATCCTTTATGCCCCTTGTACATGAAGGTAAATGAATCAGTGAACCATCTTTTTTTAGGCTGCGAGTTCACAAAAGAGGTTTTTTTTGTTTTATCGCTGGTGTGGAATTCAACCTTGGGCCTTCACAAGTGTGTTAGAACTTACAGATTATGCTGCTGAATGGGGGAATACTCCATTGAAGAAGGATTTGTCTTTCTTGATGTTTTCTTGTTTCTTATGGTGTATTTGGCTTGCTCGTAACAACAGGGTTTTCAAAAACCTTTCGATTTCTCCTAGTAGAGTGGCGGATAATATCATTTCTTCTTCGTTTAACTGGTACAAAAACAGGTCGCAGAGGGGGTGTTGTTCTTGGACGGATTGGAGTTGTTCCCCGTTCTCTCATGTCTAGTTTAATTTTTGCTTGTCTTTTAGTCTCCCTTTGTACTGCTTTGGTCGCATTTTAGCTTCTTGCTAAGTGTTTTAGACCGTTTTATATATCTATTTGCCTTTTCCAAAAAAAAGGAGTCTTGACCCATGTTGCTAAATTCGGTGCTAGGCTCACTTGGAATTTATTATTTTTTTTATTTTTAAAATGATGATTAAAGTTAATAGAATGTGAGAGTCCCTTAGAGCTTAAGTTTTTGGGTTAGTGAGGTAATGAAATAAAGGTTAGTTGGGTTAAATGGGATGTTGTCAAATCTTGTAGAGAAAAAAGTGGGATTGACATTGGGAGCTTAGTGAGGTTTTAATGTTTCTTTATTGCAAAACTGGCGGCAGAGATATATGAATAGCAACATGTGCTATGGGTTAACACTATAAAAGTGATTCATGGATCTTTTTTTTGGAACCAGCGAATAGATATATGGTTTCACCTGAGGGTAATCAGCCCCGCAGCCCAGGGCGGTTGGCGATTACCTAAGGCGCAAAGGCCTTTCCCCTTCACCTAATTCGCCTTCCAGGAAAACCCCCCACATGGGGTTAGTCGGAGTCGAACTCCAGACCTCCCACCACATGGGTATATAACCCGGGTGCATCCACCCAGCTAGGCTGGGCTTCTTAGGCCATTGGCATTCTTAGGCCATTGGCTAAGAGATTAAAGACTAACGGTGTTTGGTCGAGAGTTGTTGGTTCTATAAATCAATATCATGGTAGAAGGATTGTTCCTTGTTCGACTCTTAGAAAATGTATTGGTGATGACTCTTTAACTTTGTTCTGGAAGGAGTGGATTGAGAATTCTTCTTTGATGAATTCGTTCCGAAGACTTTACTTATTAGAGAAAGAATAAATTATACCATTAAAGACTGTTATATTCTAAACTAATAGGTGTGGAACTAGTATAGTGAGATCCGTGGGGGGGGGGGGGGGGGTGAGGAAGGACAATAACTGTACCTACTTTTTGGGTTCGACTGTCTTATCAGAAACTCGAGATACACAGGCTTGGGAGTTAGGTAATGAGAAGGACTTCACGTAGGCTTGGTCAGAAGTCATATTGATGATGCCACTTTGGGCGATTAAGGTATTGAAACGAGATGGTGTGGGTATGTTCCTAAGAAAGTTAATATTCTTACATGGATAATATTAATGAATCGCATGCCTACGAGAGTCAACTTGGCAAATGAAGGTATTGATCTTCCATTTATATAATATTTGTTTTGTTCCAACTTTTCTGAAGATATGGATCATGTGTTCATCTCTTGTGATATGAATCGATATGTGGTGTGATATGATGATTTTGATTCTTTCTCAAGTTAGAGATGTCTTCGAGTAGTTAGAAATGTTGGTTATTTTCGATTCTAATACCAAAGGTTGTATACACCCTTCATCATTCCTTCACTTTTTTTACTGACACTTAAGTGTCACATTAGCTTCCCCTCATTCTCCCTACTCCCTTAAATCTAGGAAATGGTCACCCTCACCTTCACCTCACTTTTGTTTAAATAAATAAATTTATAACAAAAATAAATTAATTAAATAATACAAAAAATTTTAAGAATCATTAATTAAAACTAAATAAAAAATACATAATAAAATTAGAAAATACATCTAAAACATAATATAAATTAAAATAGTTTTATTTGTAATTTTTCATGATTTCCTCCTCGTATTGTAACACCATTTGTAATGTTTCCCCATTGAGATCGTGTGTTGGTGTCATAAAAACTTCATGTCTTTTAATTATTGGTTATCTTTGTGTGTCTTTTGTTTTTCTTGGCAGACTTTTTCTTTTTTGGGCAAAATTTTATTCAAACTTCATCCTGTCGTCCAGCTTGATATTATATTGATCGAACATTGTTTCCATTTCCACGATTTTGTCAGAGGTGGGCGGGAGTTTAACCGAGAGGGTAGTGTTACCACAAGATGCGGTGGCCATCTCATCTTCCCTGCCCCTTGCCGTCTATACACCTCAGCAGGCCTAAGATGTCGCCAATGGAAGACATTATTTTAACTACATGATTGACCATTTAAAATTATGGGAATTCATTGGTTTATGAACTAAATATAATTTAGAAATTATCCTATTTTTATAGCGTTAGAATGTTTGATTAATTGGTTTGTTTTTAAATGTCGAAAGCTGAAAAACAATTGAGTTTACCTGTTGCAAAATCGTATCACCAAGCAAAATTTTCCTTTTAACTTTTTGCTAGCTATAACTTTAAATATGAAAAATATCATATTCGTCCAGCCTTAAATTAAAATATCATATTTACCCTTCTTAAGTTCTAAAATATCGTATTTACCTGAAGTTTAAATTTAAACAATTTTTAAAATATTATAATTAATTTTCATATTCAATAATCATCTTAATTTAAAATAAAGTTCTAAATTGACCTTTATGCCCCTAAAAAAATTAAACCCTAATCAACATATAAAGTACTGACCTTGTTACCTCCTCTTTCCCAACCCTTAATCACGTTCAGGTTTGATTACGAAATTTAATTTTAAAGAAAAAAATTGCAAATAAAACCTATTGTATTATCAAATGGAATACGTGGTTTGAAAAAGCCATAAGAAAATTTGTTGCGCTCATCACCCCTGGATGGTAACTAATGGCCTTCGTGGTGAGTGGTGAAGGCTTGTTCAGTCAGTTTCAAAGTAGAAACATTAATCGCATGTTTGTGCAAACGTATTTAAGAATTTGAAGAAGGGGTAATAAGGGCCAAGGGGTAATTAGACTTGAACGTGATTAAGGGTTGGGAAAAAAGGGGGTAATAAGGTCAATTCCATATATGTTTATTAGGGTTTAATTTTTTAGGGGTATAAGAGTCAATTTAGAACTTTACTTAAAATTAAGATGATTATAAAATATAAAAATTAATTATAAGATTTTGAAAAATATTTAAAATTAGAATTCTGATAAATACGATATTTTAGAACTTAAGAAAGATAAACATAATATTTTAATTTAAGCCCGGACAATTTAAAAAAGATATACACGAAATTCATCTTTTAAAATGATAAATATGATTGATAAAAGAGTAAATTACACGGATGGTCCCTGTGGTTAGGGTAATTTGCGCGCTTGGTCTCTAAAACGTTTTTTTTAACTCGGACAGTCCCTATTTTCCGTTTTTGTTGCGTGATTGGTCCCTAATAGATGTAAAAAGACTGATTTACCCTTAATAATTTAATTTTTAATTTTCTTTATATTATTTATAATTTTATAATTCAAAAAAGAAAAAAAAAAGTCTCATACCCCTCCCCGATTCAAACGCACTCAACTCTCCTTCTATCTCTCAAATGGCAAACCCTAAATCTGGAACCACATGTCTGAAATTCAATCACTGCCAACATGCCACACTCCCACCTCCGACCCTCTGCTACCCACTACCGCGTCGATTGCTGCCTCATCTTGCTTTTGCTGCTCCTCCACGATGTTCACAACTCTATCTATGATAACCGCCACAATAGGAGCAGCCACATACCCCTTTTATCGATGCCTGTTGTGGTTTTTTCCCTATCGATCAATAGAGATGACGCTAACAATGATAGGCTATTGATTATTGGATTGCAGTCATTTTTCAATTCATTCGCAAACTTCACGCCTCACGATTTGAGTTCTTCGGTTTTTGATTTCATATTGTTCTATGCATCCTGATTCAACTTGACACTAACAATGCTATGCTAAAGAAATTCAAATTTTGCCCTATTGAAGGTGATCATGGTTTTTTCCTTGATTCTCGATTTATCCCTAACGACTATAGTTGTAGAATTTACATAAATGATTTGAGTTCTATTCTTTTGGATTTTATCTTGTACTGGGCATCCACAAAGCTGAAAACTTTAGAACAAATAGAGCATAATGACATCATTTTACCAAAAAAAATACCTTCGCTGTGTTCATATTTAGGGATTTCGAAGAGTTCTACAACAACAAAATTGTGAGGATGAAAAGATCCGTCATAATAAAAAAAATCATGAATATGATTTAAAAAACAACCATGCTGGATTGTAGAGGGTCGATGGTGAGATAAAATACACATACATGAACCTTAATGGTGAGAGAGAGAGATAGGGGAATTAGGATTGAAAGGGAAGGGTACGAGGGTTTTTTTCATTTTTTCAAAATTAGAAAATAATAAATAATATAAAAAAATAAGAATTAAGTTATTAAGGGTAAATCAGTCTTTTTACATCCATTAGGGACCAAGCGCGCAACAAAAACAGAAAATAGGGACCGTCCGAGTTAAAAAAAATATTTAGGAACCATGCGCGCAAATTACTCCAAACCACAGGGACCATCCATGTAATTTACTCTTGATAAAATGATAAATATGATTGATTCATTATTTGTAGTGGCATATAAATTTTGTAACCTGAACCACAATAAATATCACTAATATCTTATAACGAGCGGAAGGGAGCCGCGCGTTGCTGCGGTTAAGGAAGTCAATAAATTAAAACTACAGGGGTCAAAACTGTAATAATGTTAAACTGGCAAACAAAACTATGGGAACCAAAATTGTAATTAATAAAAATTAAAACTATAGGGACTAAAACTATAATTATACAAATTAAAACTATAGGGGTAAAAATTGTAATAAACTAAAGTGGTAAAACTACAGAGGTAAAAATTGTAATAAACTAAAGAGTACTGTTCATTGGAGGCAACAATTGTATATATACGAGCGGAAAGGAGCCGCGCGTTGCTGCGGTTAAGGAAGTCAACAAATTAAAACTACAGGGGTATACAAATTAAAACTACAAATGTAAAAATTGTAATAAACTAAAGTGGTAAAACTACAGGGGTAAAAATTGTAATAAACTAAAGTGATACTGTTCATCAAGGCAACAATTGTATATATATATAATATAATAATATAAAAAAAATAAATAAATCGAATTTGATCCTCGGAACAAAATCACGTCGCATCATGTGGGGACAAGAACTATTGTATGTTCATGAAGTGTTTATGTTAAAGAGAAATTTTAAGAAATTCACCTGAAAAAGAAGATCCTACTTCTAACGAGACATTACAATGTATTTATTTTTTGTTGCTTAGGAAATATAAAATTATTAAATAATTTTAAATTTTAAATACTTTTTCATATGCACTAATAAAATTATATATAAGCAATAAGTCACCTTTTCATTTATAAAAAATAAACTTATTTTTATGATTACTTATTTATATTAAGCAAACAAATAACACAGATTGCATTTTCCGTTGTTTTTGCAAAAATTTACACTATAAATCTAACTATTGGAAAATTGATATAACAAATTTGTATGGGTTTTAATTATTGTATCAAACTAGGGTAGTACCTCCGCGCGTTGCTGCGGAAAATGTATGTATATACAATAACAAAGAATTGTGCATAATACAAATGAACTATACAGACCAAAAGTGTAATTAATGTATAAAAACTACACTGTCTTAAGAAACATGCAGAGAAATGAAGATATAAAAAGTTAAAAAAAATTATCCGGAAGAAAATTTAAATTTGTAAAAACCAATTCATTAAAAACTAAATTGAAAAATAATAAAAACTGGTGCATAATGCAAATAAACTATACGGAGCAAAAGAGTAATCAATGCATAAAAACTATAGCGTGTTAAAAAAATCATGCAAAAAAACGAAGATAAGTTCTTAAAATTTTATTTGGAAGAAAACTTAAATTTGTAAAAATGAATTCATATAAAACTAAATTGAAAAAATGAAATAAATAATTGTAAAATAATTAAAATATTAAAATAAAAATTACTTTTAAAGAGAACACATATAAAAATAAGTTGAGAGAATTAATGTTGAGAATTCATAAAATTAAAACAAATTTCTCATACAAAGTTAAGTGGCTATAGTTGGCTAAAGATAAAACTATGCATAAAAAGTTAGATTTTGTGAGATGCAAGAATAGACATGGAGACCTCCTTATGTTTGAGTTCAATGTGCTTCACAACTAAGCCATTTAGATGCTTTCGTTAAATTTTGACTATTTACCTATTTATTTTTGATATTAGAGCAGGGCATAAAAAATCAAAATATAGAAAGAGTTGGACTCGAACACAGGTCATCAGGGAATATGAATTGGACGTTACCGCTGCTGGAACAATACATTCTTTGAAATTGATTAAAATGTATATAAAGTATAAGTAAATTACTATTCATAATGTGACCGTATGAACAATACCTACATTTTGACAAATGTTATATCATATAAAATGACTTTCTTGCTATTTTCAATTTTTTTTATTTTTATTCTTTTATATAATTAATAAAAAAATTAGAGAAAAACCATCCAACCCCACCTTCATAGTTCATACCTCATATATATATATATATATATATATATATATATATATATATATATATATATATATATATATATATATATATATATATATATATATATATATATATATATATATATATATATATATATATATATATATATATATATATATATATATGATGAATTAAAAATAACATGATTCGCAAAAGAATCCCGATGAATCATTTTTAGTAAATCAAGTTTTTATTCACGTTACGAACAATTTTAGTGAATAACAACAGAATCGTCATAAAAATGAATCATCGAGTTGTATCTTTTAGAATTTTTTTTTTTTTGCGAATCATGTTATTTTTGCATCATCTATTGATTCATTTTGTTGGTTCGCCAAAAAAATATGTAAATAAAAAACTTTTACCTTCCTACCAAAAATTTCTTTTTTACCAGATCTCAATCATATATATATATATATATATATATATATATATATATATATATATATATATATATATATATATATATATATATATATATAGGGCTAGGTTATAATAAGAATGACAATTATTGTGTTACCCTGTAACCAAATCCTGGCCATCAGATTTCATTTTCGTAACAATGAAAAAAAACACATTCTTGACAGAATAAGTTCTTGACAGAATGAGTTCTTACCATTCTTAAAAGAATGAACTAAATTTTGTACATTCTTAACAGAATGTGTTTTAAATGAGTAGTCCAGATTGAGTTTCAAGGTTACATAATACTTGTATGGATATATTTGATCCTAGCTATATATATATATATATATATATATATATATATATATATATATATATATATATATATATATATATATATATATATATATATATATATATATATATATATATATATATATATATATATATATATATATATAAGACCTTGACATTGGAATGTTGTTTACGGGTTAGATGAGACACACACACACAGAGAGTGTGTGTGTGTGTGTGTGTCTCATCTAACCCGTAAACAGCATTCCAATGTCAAGGTCTTTTATAATTCGACGACAATTCTCCTGAGGTTTCTGGTGATGAAGAAGTGGAACATCTTCAAAGCAACCAACATACAAAGAAGAAGAATTCACATTCACCAATCGCTCTTGCAGCAAATAACTACTCGTTAGAAAAGAAAATCAGTACGAGGATTTTCGACATCGTGGACCGAGGCAAACTCTTAGATGGCCATGAAGTCACTATCGAAATAAGCGAAACAAGAAACAAAATGAAGAACTTTCCAAAGAAAGAAAGCGCATTTGATTCAGAGTTAGGCCATGTTTGGTAGCCTCTTAATTGGAAAAAATAAAAGACAGACTCTTAATTTTCAGATTCAGTATGTTTTTGTAGCATCTGAATAAAAGTCTCTTAATTTATAAAAAGCTTTTTAAAATTTAAGAGGTGAAACCATGTCTGTAAAAAAACTTAAAAGCCAGTTTCTTAATATTTCAGCAACTACTTTCCCTCTTCACTTCTCTCTACTTCACGACTCCATCTCCCTCTTTCACTTTCTTGACCTAAAAATCAATTATCAAAACTATAGAAATCTAGAATGGTTGTTGTGTAGTTTATTTTTCAGAAATAATGATGTTTTTTCTAGATTACGAAAACTAGAGAAATCTAGATGGTGTTGTTTAGTTTTTTTATAGGATTTATTTGGATTTTAGCATATTGTCGTGAATTTGGAAATATTTATGTTTGTTTGGATTCGTGTTTAATTTAAATTTATGTTAAATTTGAATTTGTATATTTTAATATCGCATTTGACCTGGTAAGTTAATTTGGGTGATTTTCTTTTAATGATTGTAGTATTGTGATGGAATAAATTTATACTAGGTGTATATTGTAACGCCTGATGTATGGAACTATCTAAGGGTTAAAGTGTAAAAACTAGAACATATATATATATATATATATATATATATATATATATATATATATATATATATATATATATATATATATATATATATATATATATATATATATATATATATATATATATATATATATATATATATATATATATATATATATAGAGAGAGAGAGAGAGAGAGAGAGTTGGGATCCAGTAAGAAATAATATTTTGGTAGGAATGTAAGAAATCAGTAATTAAGGTATGAATGATATATTTTTGTAACTAATTTTAGATTATTTAATTTTACATATTTATACACCAAAAATATGGTTGCATCTTAAAAGACATTATTATGATTTGATGAGTGATGAGATTCCTTCCTACCTTCCTACCAAAATATTACTTCTTACTGGATCCCAATTATATATATATATATATATATATATATATATATATATATATATATATATATATATATATATATACTAGTTGTAAGACCCGTGTATTACACGAGATGATACAAAAAATTATTAATTAAGAATACCTAAACATTAATAATTTTACATAAAAAATTTGCTTGTGTATCGTGACATCTTGCTTTTGATTTTTACTATTACGACTTTGTATTTTGATTAATATAATTGATTATGAAAATGTCACTGATACTAAAATCAAATTCACTATTATGATTGGAATCGTTCTTCAAAATATTATGACGTCAATTGTCTCTCTATTGTCTCACAATTCATTCTACACATTAAAAAATAATACGCTATTAAAAAGCAATTAACTTTAAAATTGAATGATAACAATTAATTTTGAAATTGAATGATAATTAAACCGATTATTAAGGAGTTAGAAACGTTTCAAACCAATTAGTTTTTTTTAAGAAATCTAAAATTATGAGAAAATGACATGTGGCAAATTCAATGAGGAGATGACATGTGGCTTTGAGTTACTTATTTATTAGGATAAGATATATATATATATATATATATATATATATATATATATATATATATATATATATATATATATATATATATATATATATATATATATATATATATATATATGTGGTGACACCGGAGGAGTGATATTGAAGAAGTGTTGCATACTAGTTCTATTTTGGGTGATTTTAGAAATTTGATAGGTTTTTCGTGACTAAGCCATCTTCATTAAGTGCTTAATCATAAATCTGCAGAGGTAAGGTTTCTTCATCTTGTGTTCAGACTAGCTATAATCTTGATATGCAAGAGTTGTAGTTGTGAGAATTGATTAAAAATGAAAGAAATGATGAAAACTTGAGTTATGATTAGATGTTAGTGTTGTTGCATGTTAATGACTGATACCTGTTGTTACAAACCTTAAAACCTTGTGAAAATAGCTTAGGAATGGCTTCAAAGTCGATCCCAAAGAGTCTGGAATGAACAAGACACAACATAATGGGTTTTTGGTGCTGGGCAAAGCCCTTCTCGTCGCGAGGGATGATACTGCGCATCATGAGGCGCACCAGCAGCGGCCTTTTCATCATTTGTTCATGCTTCACGACCCGTAGCCTGTTGGTCACGTACCGAAGGGTCATTTTGTCATATTTGGAGCTATTTTGAGGTAGAATATGTGACAATAAGTTATGTATTGAATGATAACATTTAATGTTTAATTAATATGTTTATAGTTGCCAGGATTTTAGGGGGTGCCATTAGGACTTCAAAGATTTGAACCTAGCTAACCCGAACCCAGGTGAGTAACACTTTTTTTCCCAATAGTATGATTTGGGATATGTGTGACACCCCATTTCTACTGTTTGCAAATACTATGGTTTTTCGTATAAATACTTGAATACAAAAATACGGTTTAACAAAAACCGATTATTTACATATTTAAAACTGTGGGTGTTACAAATCCATACCAAACTAACCATAGTAAGCAAGAAAAGGATTAAACCTTGCGTCCAAGATAGGAGCTATGTGGGCTCCACTCCAGCTAAACTTCATCCAATTATAGCATAGCATTTAACCTGGAATACATGGCATAAAAATAGAATACGTAAGACAAAAATTGTCTCGTGAGTTACATGAGTTTTAGACTCAAACTTTTAACTTCTTTTCCAACCTTTATATATAAAACTTATGACATAAAACATCTTTCAAAGTTTTATACTAATGTCATACCATAGCTCTTTGCTTTTAAAAATCATTACATATCATACCTTGCAAAAATATCTTCATTCAAAACTTTATATTAGCAACATACTATAACTCTTTACTTCTCAAAAATCATTTTGTGACATACTTTACTAAATAACAACTTTCTTACTTTCTTTGACTGGTTTTATAAGCTTGCTGGATTTTTATACTTAGGGCTTTAATCACTATAAGTGATACCCCAAGTCTCTATGGCTAGAAAGAACGGATCAATCCTCACCATAGAAGTGCTGAGGCGATCTACTTCGCGACAGGGATTTTCCCCAGTAGACCCCTTACCTAACCCGGGAAGGTTGGAACATAGTTCCCTTACTAACGCTGCTTGCTACAATTACCAGTCATACAAAACATTTGAACATTACTTTCATACATATAACTTGTGGCTAAGTGCCAAGCTTCATTACTTTCTATCTTTATGGCTAGATGCCAAATTTGTAACTTTCATCTTTCATAAACCATATGTTTAAAACATGTCTATATAACATTTTAGGCTTAATGCCAAGTCATACTTGAAAACATATACAATTTGTAACCGAAACATACTTCTTAAACATATTGTGGCTATATGCCTATCCATACTTTCAAACATGTATAACTTATATTCAAAACATATATACCTTCATATAATTGGTTCATAGACCAAAATATACTTTCACATAATTGGCTCATAGGCTAAAACATAACTTCAAATATAGCATTATACTTTCACAAACAAGTTAGAAATAATACTCTTGCATATAATTTCACATATAGAAATTTTATAAAAAAAATCTTGAAATTACTTACTTGCCATGTACCCCAAAATGGGTAAAATACTGCATGTACTCACCTGGAGTCGGCAATGTAGAAATCCGTGCGGCAACTCCGCAAATCCAACCAAGCTTAAAACCGCACACCTTATACTCCTATAAAGTATATTAAGTTAATTATTACCAAGTACACTAATTAACGTTACTATAAATAGATACTTATAGCGTTGCTTATAGTTTAAATGTTTATAACTTTCGACATGCACGTTGTCCCGACATATACCCCCACCCTCTTTTATTCATTTTTACTCAACAAATAAGTTATTATATGATTCAATTAATTTTAAGTAAACCCAAGCCCACATCATGACACCCAAAACCAAAAACTAAGATGATTATCATAAGAGAAGAAACTAACAGCAAGGCTGATTTCTGGACCCTCAACAAGATTTGCAATATTAGACCAAGGAAAGATTGAAAATAAAATCCAATAAAAATCATGGGTAAACTAGACTCAAGGAAAATGCCACAGGGCCTGACCTCATGTCATTTTCACCTTTCAAGAATAAATGAAAAATCTCCAAAGTTGACTGATGCAATCAGTCCACCTACTGAACCACACCTTAAAGAAATAATAATAGCTCAAAATGGGTTAAGAACTGAATTCTAAAATTTGGTGAGGACAAACTAGACTTCAACAGGGAACTAAGGCAACTGACCTTGCCCCCAAACCATTTTTGTACATTTAATTATGAATTTACCAGTGCATAATTATCTGTACAGGACAGTCCTGGACCAGTTGGTGCAAATTGCAACTTCCACCCAACTTTCGTATGGAATCAGACTCTAGGAAAAATCATGAGTAAAATAGACTCAACAATAGAGATCTGAGAGTTGGAACCAACTCAAAATACGTTTTCAAACTCAAGATACAAAATTCACAATACAGAACAAATCAGAAACGATAGTGCTGATGAGAAAAACATTGGTCTGTGATATTTCCCAATTACCATAAACTTGGGAATGGAATCAGACATCCATCTTCCCCAGATATCAAATTTACTTAAATACAATGATTCTAGGAGGCGGAATCATGTAAAAAGCTTTCTCCAAACTCCTTTTATAAAATAAACAAAACAGCATGACTAATCTGAACGGAATTAGAGCAGTACGTAAAGATGAGTAATTACCCCGTACCTCTGGTCTTCAAAACGGATAATGGTCTACTGTAGAAAGTTGCTCAACTCAATTTGTGAACCGTGTGCACCGGTACTAACCTTATTTGACCTCTGGAACTCCAGATATGATTTTCTCAAGAAGGAAGACTCAGCAGAGGAATCTGTCAGAAACCCTAAGTCAGGTTGCGAAATTCATAACTCCACTTCTAGACATTGAAATCGAAAATCCTTCGGTCAGAACCTTCATTTATATCTTGGGAACCTTCAGTTAAAATTTCGTGGCGATCCAACATCTGAATCTACGGGAAATGATCGAACACTGGGGGTGGGTCTTCAAAAACGGGAATAGAGAGGGTTAGGGTTTCCATGAGAGCCAAGAGGTTCTTGATTTTTTCTTTTCTCCATCCAAAAACGCAGCAGCCCCCATAGAAAAAGAATTATATGTACTATGGTTAAATTGCAAAAATGGTCCCTCTATTTTGGTCCTATAATTTTAGTTAACCCAAAACCCCCAAATACAACTTATTAAGTATACAAATATGACATAATTCTCCTCTCAACTTATAAATTAGATTAGAGTTATTATTTCGTCATTATTATTATTATTATTAGTCGTAATAATCAATGTTTGATTCCACGATTCGCTTCCAATATAAAATCTATTTCCTTTATTTTAAAATACGATACTAAATAATTGGAAATATTTATAATCGCTAACGCCAAAAATGGGGTGTTACAACTCTCCCCACTTATAAGAATTTCGTCCCCGAAATTCAACACCAAGACAATAGGTAATCTAGGTTGAAACTTTCATTAGCCCATAATTCCACAAGATTAATAGTATGTGAATACATTAGCCCATACTTCATTTTTATATTGGTCTATTAATTTTTCCATAACTACTAGCCCAATGACATGAGCCCAAATATGTTAAGCTTTAACCCATTAGGCCTAGAGTCCAACACGAAATGAAAAGTCGAAATAAGTTAAGGTCAATACCTCTCCAATGTTAACAGATAGGTCGTACACTTTGTTTTTATGTGACATCACATCACTAATAATCAACAGCCTACAACAGTCTGTGCAATTAAGTAATCAGTAAACGACACCACTTTATTCACCTTTATTCCAAAAAAATCTCATCAATATCCCTTTATCACTAAAGTCTAGCAGTGAATTTTGAAAATTAACCGGCACTCAGGGTAGTGAAGGGTCGCATCCACTGTAGATGGTTTGAATTTTGGTAATAAGAACATGAATTGTGCTTTCAATTACATGCGTCCTTTCGGTTCCAGCTGCAAAATGCTATATATATACACGTAAGTAGCATCATTTATTTCCACGTTCATTTTCAGTCTCATTCTCTTCTATCACTAGATTGTTCATATACGAACTCATATTTAAAGCTGAGTCATGGAAAACAGATCTTCAATGGGCGATCTGTCAAACCCTGGACCTGGTTTTCCGCAAGGAGAGGGTCCTTCAGATCAGACATCTTTACCGGAGTTCGGTGACTTTAACATTCTAAACATCCATTATTTGTTTTTCATTTTTCTTTCTAATGTTTTGTTTGATTTTGAATTATGATAGAGTCTTCCAGATATACTATCAATAGAGCCACTCAACGAAGAGCCGAGAATTTTTCCCGAGCTAAACATCAACTTAGACGATTCGGTGAATGTATCTTTAGACCATGCACTTGATCAAACTCCACACCTTCTACCAGGTTAAATTCTTTTAAATGATTGCTTTTATGAATATTCAATTTTGTTTTATCATCTGATAATTGTTGTTTGTAGACCCATCTGTGGATAATTTATCTGGCTACAATCCATTCATCGACGTACCCTCAACGAGTAATGAGATCATCCCCATGAATCAAGAATTCATGACTGACATTCAGAATGAAAGTCAATTACAAACAACTCATAACATTAATATTGAAATGAATCTCGAACTTGGGGTTGGTTTTCAATATAAAAATCAGCTTCAGGTGATTCAAAGGAACCTAGAAGGATTTCAGAATTCTGGGTCCATGATTGAAAATCTACAATTACCACTGATAGAAGCTACTGATTTTAATGAATCAATGTCCATCTTTGGTTCAGAAAATCAGGATCATGTTCAAATGATCCCAAATAATAATAATAGTACATTTGAACTCAATCCTTCAACTCCAACAACCACAGTAGCTGGCAGTAGAAGAGGTTTCAGACACTCATTAAGTAGAGAAATAATAGCTGAACACTTTAATGAACCAATTGAGAAAGCTGCGAAAGAACTCAACATTGGATCGACACAGTTAAAAAAACGCTGTAGAGATTTAGGTATCGATCATTGGCCCCAACGACAACTTAAGAGTTTGCAAACTCTTATTGATCGTGTTGAGGTAAAGAATTACATTTCTTTTTATATATCATAAAATTGTAATTACTAAAGTTATTTGTGTCATAGGAATTTAGCAACGAGTTTAGTGGAGCAGCAGGATTATCGAAAGATTTATTACCCAACCTAAAAAGGGAGAAAGAAGCAATAATTGAAGGGTCGCAATCAGGTCTAACAGAAGGAACAAAGAAACTGATACAGGCTGCTCATAAGGTTGAATATAAGAAAAGAAAATTTCTGGAAAAGGGGGAAACTTCATCAAGAACTCATACACAGCAGCAATCTCTGCCATCTAATTCTGGTATGAGTAGTATTAATCCTGGTTTACTCGAGCCTGTGAGTGAGGGGAATTTTGGAGGCTCTGTAGGTAACCTAGCCTGGTTTCCTCCTTCTTATAGCTACCCCCAACTGGTTCCAAATTGGAACCCTTCCTCTTCACTTCCCTACTTACACACACCCCAAATGGGTCAATTTTTAGCCCATACTCATGGGGTTACGGGTTCCAACCCTATCGAGACCCCACGCCTTGGAGCTCCTCCTCCAATAACTGAAAACATACCCCTTCCAAATCCTCAAGAAGGTACAAGTCGACCTACAGATGACAAAGAGTGGAGTGTAGAAGATCTTTTTTCGCTTCCTTCTGATTCTTCAGTTTAGGCTACTAGTTCTGTAAACTTTTCTTAATGTATTAATATAAAGTTATAGTAATGGGTCACATGTATCGATGTATTACTACTTTTATTTATTATTATTGTTATTTTCCAATCTTTCTTTCTTTGGTCACTGTAGTGACACTACTTTTATCTTTATTCTATAATCATAATTCGTTTCCGTTAGACAACGAAATTTTCAGTTATACTTTTTCTTTTATATTTGTACTATATGCTCCATTAACATTTTCAATATATTTATTCCTTCAGGCTATGTCTCTTTTACTGGTTCCTTTCATATTGTCTCGGGAGTATTAATTATCTTATTAATTTCTTTTACCTTGTCATATTAAGTGGTATATATCCACTGCATTAACCTTTAATACTTATTACATAGGCATATAACCTCTATGTTATTCTTATTACTCTCTTCACAACCTTACTCACCAGACTACCATAATTCCTTTACGGTTCCACCAGTCTCAATACATATCCTGTGATTATGATAATACGGACCCATATTACCATAACCACCTATACCTATTGATTTTGTTGTTACCACAAAGTTTCATGGGACACTGGTTCTTTTAATATATAACATCATTACAAGTACATGGTGATCATTACTAGAAATCTTACTACTTTATAAACATAGACTTTAATAAATTTAGACGGTTATGGAAAATATGATATAATTTTCCTAACGGTCAGATTTTTGCTCACTTTAAACGTTAACTTAACAATTCTTTGTTTTATATATCGCCATACTTTAAATAATGCATAATGTCTTAATCATTTAAGACACCATATAGCATACTTTTCTAAACTATCATTTTTATAGCATGAGTTTAAGCCTAGGAGTGGAACAAGCCAATCCTAATTCACTTAAACTATGGCTCTGATACCAACTTGTGACACCCCATTTCTACTGTTTGCAAATACTATGGTTTTTCGTATAAATACTTGAATACAAAAATACGGTTTAACAAAAACCGATTATTTACATATTTAAAACTGTGGGTGTTACAAATCCATACCAAACTAACCATAGTAAGCAAGAAAAGGATTAAACCTTGCGTCCAAGATAGGAGCTATGTGGGCTCCACTCCAGCTAAACTTCATCCAATTATAGCATAGCATTTAACCTGGAATACATGGCATAAAAATAGAATACGTAAGACAAAAATTGTCTCGTGAGTTACATGAGTTTTAGACTCAAACTTTTAACTTCTTTTCCAACCTTTATATATAAAACTTATGACATAAAACATCTTTCAAAGTTTTATACTAATGTCATACCATAGCTCTTTGCTTTTAAAAATCATTACATATCATACCTTGCAAAAATATCTTCATTCAAAACTTTATATTAGCAACATACTATAACTCTTTACTTCTCAAAAATCATTTTGTGACATACTTTACTAAATAACAACTTTCTTACTTTCTTTGACTGGTTTTATAAGCTTGCTGGATTTTTATACTTAGGGCTTTAATCACTATAAGTGATACCCCAAGTCTCTATGGCTAGAAAGAACGGATCAATCCTCACCATAGAAGTGCTGAGGCGATCTACTTCGCGACAGGGATTTTCCCCAGTAGACCCCTTACCTAACCCGGGAAGGTTGGAACATAGTTCCCTTACTAACGCTGCTTGCTACAATTACCAGTCATACAAAACATTTGAACATTACTTTCATACATATAACTTGTGGCTAAGTGCCAAGCTTCATTACTTTCTATCTTTATGGCTAGATGCCAAATTTGTAACTTTCATCTTTCATAAACCATATGTTTAAAACATGTCTATATAACATTTTAGGCTTAATGCCAAGTCATACTTGAAAACATATACAATTTGTAACCGAAACATACTTCTTAAACATATTGTGGCTATATGCCTATCCATACTTTCAAACATGTATAACTTATATTCAAAACATATATACCTTCATATAATTGGTTCATAGACCAAAATATACTTTCACATAATTGGCTCATAGGCTAAAACATAACTTCAAATATAGCATTATACTTTCACAAACAAGTTAGAAATAATACTCTTGCATATAATTTCACATATAGAAATTTTATAAAAAAAATCTTGAAATTACTTACTTGCCATGTACCCCAAAATGGGTAAAATACTGCATGTACTCACCTGGAGTCGGCAATGTAGAAATCCGTGCGGCAACTCCGCAAATCCAACCAAGCTTAAAACCGCACACCTTATACTCCTATAAAGTATATTAAGTTAATTATTACCAAGTACACTAATTAACGTTACTATAAATAGATACTTATAGCGTTGCTTATAGTTTAAATGTTTATAACTTTCGACATGCACGTTGTCCCGACATATACCCCCACCCTCTTTTATTCATTTTTACTCAACAAATAAGTTATTATATGATTCAATTAATTTTAAGTAAACCCAAGCCCACATCATGACACCCAAAACCAAAAACTAAGATGATTATCATAAGAGAAGAAACTAACAGCAAGGCTGATTTCTGGACCCTCAACAAGATTTGCAATATTAGACCAAGGAAAGATTGAAAATAAAATCCAATAAAAATCATGGGTAAACTAGACTCAAGGAAAATGCCACAGGGCCTGACCTCATGTCATTTTCACCTTTCAAGAATAAATGAAAAATCTCCAAAGTTGACTGATGCAATCAGTCCACCTACTGAACCACACCTTAAAGAAATAATAATAGCTCAAAATGGGTTAAGAACTGAATTCTAAAATTTGGTGAGGACAAACTAGACTTCAACAGGGAACTAAGGCAACTGACCTTGCCCCCAAACCATTTTTGTACATTTAATTATGAATTTACCAGTGCATAATTATCTGTACAGGACAGTCCTGGACCAGTTGGTGCAAATTGCAACTTCCACCCAACTTTCGTATGGAATCAGACTCTAGGAAAAATCATGAGTAAAATAGACTCAACAATAGAGATCTGAGAGTTGGAACCAACTCAAAATACGTTTTCAAACTCAAGATACAAAATTCACAATACAGAACAAATCAGAAACGATAGTGCTGATGAGAAAAACATTGGTCTGTGATATTTCCCAATTACCATAAACTTGGGAATGGAATCAGACATCCATCTTCCCCAGATATCAAATTTACTTAAATACAATGATTCTAGGAGGCGGAATCATGTAAAAAGCTTTCTCCAAACTCCTTTTATAAAATAAACAAAACAGCATGACTAATCTGAACGGAATTAGAGCAGTACGTAAAGATGAGTAATTACCCCGTACCTCTGGTCTTCAAAACGGATAATGGTCTACTGTAGAAAGTTGCTCAACTCAATTTGTGAACCGTGTGCACCGGTACTAACCTTATTTGACCTCTGGAACTCCAGATATGATTTTCTCAAGAAGGAAGACTCAGCAGAGGAATCTGTCAGAAACCCTAAGTCAGGTTGCGAAATTCATAACTCCACTTCTAGACATTGAAATCGAAAATCCTTCGGTCAGAACCTTCATTTATATCTTGGGAACCTTCAGTTAAAATTTCGTGGCGATCCAACATCTGAATCTACGGGAAATGATCGAACACTGGGGGTGGGTCTTCAAAAACGGGAATAGAGAGGGTTAGGGTTTCCATGAGAGCCAAGAGGTTCTTGATTTTTTCTTTTCTCCATCCAAAAACGCAGCAGCCCCCATAGAAAAAGAATTATATGTACTATGGTTAAATTGCAAAAATGGTCCCTCTATTTTGGTCCTATAATTTTAGTTAACCCAAAACCCCCAAATACAACTTATTAAGTATACAAATATGACATAATTCTCCTCTCAACTTATAAATTAGATTAGAGTTATTATTTCGTCATTATTATTATTATTATTAGTCGTAATAATCAATGTTTGATTCCACGATTCGCTTCCAATATAAAATCTATTTCCTTTATTTTAAAATACGATACTAAATAATTGGAAATATTTATAATCGCTAACGCCAAAAATGGGGTGTTACAACTCTCCCCACTTATAAGAATTTCGTCCCCGAAATTCAACACCAAGACAATAGGTAATCTAGGTTGAAACTTTCATTAGCCCATAATTCCACAAGATTAATAGTATGTGAATACATTAGCCCATACTTCATTTTTATATTGGTCTATTAATTTTTCCATAACTACTAGCCCAATGACATGAGCCCAAATATGTTAAGCTTTAACCCATTAGGCCTAGAGTCCAACACGAAATGAAAAGTCGAAATAAGTTAAGGTCAATACCTCTCCAATGTTAACAGATAGGTCGTACACTTTGTTTTTATGTGACATCACATCACTAATAATCAACAGCCTACAACAGTCTGTGCAATTAAGTAATCAGTAAACGACACCACTTTATTCACCTTTATTCCAAAAAAATCTCATCAATATCCCTTTATCACTAAAGTCTAGCAGTGAATTTTGAAAATTAACCGGCACTCAGGGTAGTGAAGGGTCGCATCCACTGTAGATGGTTTGAATTTTGGTAATAAGAACATGAATTGTGCTTTCAATTACATGCGTCCTTTCGGTTCCAGCTGCAAAATGCTATATATATACACGTAAGTAGCATCATTTATTTCCACGTTCATTTTCAGTCTCATTCTCTTCTATCACTAGATTGTTCATATACGAACTCATATTTAAAGCTGAGTCATGGAAAACAGATCTTCAATGGGCGATCTGTCAAACCCTGGACCTGGTTTTCCGCAAGGAGAGGGTCCTTCAGATCAGACATCTTTACCGGAGTTCGGTGACTTTAACATTCTAAACATCCATTATTTGTTTTTCATTTTTCTTTCTAATGTTTTGTTTGATTTTGAATTATGATAGAGTCTTCCAGATATACTATCAATAGAGCCACTCAACGAAGAGCCGAGAATTTTTCCCGAGCTAAACATCAACTTAGACGATTCGGTGAATGTATCTTTAGACCATGCACTTGATCAAACTCCACACCTTCTACCAGGTTAAATTCTTTTAAATGATTGCTTTTATGAATATTCAATTTTGTTTTATCATCTGATAATTGTTGTTTGTAGACCCATCTGTGGATAATTTATCTGGCTACAATCCATTCATCGACGTACCCTCAACGAGTAATGAGATCATCCCCATGAATCAAGAATTCATGACTGACATTCAGAATGAAAGTCAATTACAAACAACTCATAACATTAATATTGAAATGAATCTCGAACTTGGGGTTGGTTTTCAATATAAAAATCAGCTTCAGGTGATTCAAAGGAACCTAGAAGGATTTCAGAATTCTGGGTCCATGATTGAAAATCTACAATTACCACTGATAGAAGCTACTGATTTTAATGAATCAATGTCCATCTTTGGTTCAGAAAATCAGGATCATGTTCAAATGATCCCAAATAATAATAATAGTACATTTGAACTCAATCCTTCAACTCCAACAACCACAGTAGCTGGCAGTAGAAGAGGTTTCAGACACTCATTAAGTAGAGAAATAATAGCTGAACACTTTAATGAACCAATTGAGAAAGCTGCGAAAGAACTCAACATTGGATCGACACAGTTAAAAAAACGCTGTAGAGATTTAGGTATCGATCATTGGCCCCAACGACAACTTAAGAGTCTGCAAACTCTTATTGATCGTGTTGAGGTAAAGAATTACATTTCTTTTTATATATCATAAAATTGTAATTACTAAAGTTATTTGTGTCATAGGAATTTAGCAACGAGTTTAGTGGAGCAGCAGGATTATCGAAAGATTTATTACCCAACCTAAAAAGGGAGAAAGAAGCAATAATTGAAGGGTCGCAATCAGGTCTAACAGAAGGAACAAAGAAACTGATACAGGCTGCTCATAAGGTTGAATATAAGAAAAGAAAATTTCTGGAAAAGGGGGAAACTTCATCAAGAACTCATACACAGCAGCAATCTCTGCCATCTAATTCTGGTATGAGTAGTATTAATCCTGGTTTACTCGAGCCTGTGAGTGAGGGGAATTTTGGAGGCTCTGTAGGTAACCTAGCCTGGTTTCCTCCTTCTTATAGCTACCCCCAACTGGTTCCAAATTGGAACCCTTCCTCTTCACTTCCCTACTTACACACACCCCAAATGGGTCAATTTTTAGCCCATACTCATGGGGTTACGGGTTCCAACCCTATCGAGACCCCACGCCTTGGAGCTCCTCCTCCAATAACTGAAAACATACCCCTTCCAAATCCTCAAGAAGGTACAAGTCGACCTACAGATGACAAAGAGTGGAGTGTAGAAGATCTTTTTTCGCTTCCTTCTGATTCTTCAGTTTAGGCTACTAGTTCTGTAAACTTTTCTTAATGTATTAATATAAAGTTATAGTAATGGGTCACATGTATCGATGTATTACTACTTTTATTTATTATTATTGTTATTTTCCAATCTTTCTTTCTTTGGTCACTGTAGTGACACTACTTTTATCTTTATTCTATAATCATAATTCGTTTCCGTTAGACAACGAAATTTTCAGTTATACTTTTTCTTTTATATTTGTACTATATGCTCCATTAACATTTTCAATATATTTATTCCTTCAGGCTATGTCTCTTTTACTGGTTCCTTTCATATTGTCTCGGGAGTATTAATTATCTTATTAATTTCTTTTACCTTGTCATATTAAGTGGTATATATCCACTGCATTAACCTTTAATACTTATTACATAGGCATATAACCTCTATGTTATTCTTATTACTCTCTTCACAACCTTACTCACCAGACTACCATAATTCCTTTACGGTTCCACCAGTCTCAATACATATCCTGTGATTATGATAATACGGACCCATATTACCATAACCACCTATACCTATTGATTTTGTTGTTACCACAAAGTTTCATGGGACACTGGTTCTTTTAATATATAACATCATTACAAGTACATGGTGATCATTACTAGAAATCTTACTACTTTATAAACATAGACTTTAATAAATTTAGACGGTTATGGAAAATATGATATAATTTTCCTAACGGTCAGATTTTTGCTCACTTTAAACGTTAACTTAACAATTCTTTGTTTTATATATCGCCATACTTTAAATAATGCATAATGTCTTAATCATTTAAGACACCATATAGCATACTTTTCTAAACTATCATTTTTATAGCATGAGTTTAAGCCTAGGAGTGGAACAAGCCAATCCTAATTCACTTAAACTATGGCTCTGATACCAACTTGTGACACCCCATTTCTACTGTTTGCAAATACTATGGTTTTTCGTATAAATACTTGAATACAAAAATACGGTTTAACAAAAACCGATTATTTACATATTTAAAACTGTGGGTGTTACAAATCCATACCAAACTAACCATAGTAAGCAAGAAAAGGATTAAACCTTGCGTCCAAGATAGGAGCTATGTGGGCTCCACTCCAGCTAAACTTCATCCAATTATAGCATAGCATTTAACCTGGAATACATGGCATAAAAATAGAATACGTAAGACAAAAATTGTCTCGTGAGTTACATGAGTTTTAGACTCAAACTTTTAACTTCTTTTCCAACCTTTATATATAAAACTTATGACATAAAACATCTTTCAAAGTTTTATACTAATGTCATACCATAGCTCTTTGCTTTTAAAAATCATTACATATCATACCTTGCAAAAATATCTTCATTCAAAACTTTATATTAGCAACATACTATAACTCTTTACTTCTCAAAAATCATTTTGTGACATACTTTACTAAATAACAACTTTCTTACTTTCTTTGACTGGTTTTATAAGCTTGCTGGATTTTTATACTTAGGGCTTTAATCACTATAAGTGATACCCCAAGTCTCTATGGCTAGAAAGAACGGATCAATCCTCACCATAGAAGTGCTGAGGCGATCTACTTTGCGACAGGGATTTTCCCCAGTAGACCCCTTACCTAACCCGGGAAGGTTGGAACATAGTTCCCTTACTAACGCTGCTTGCTACAATTACCAGTCATACAAAACATTTGAACATTACTTTCATACATATAACTTGTGGCTAAGTGCCAAGCTTCATTACTTTCTATCTTTATGGCTAGATGCCAAATTTGTAACTTTCATCTTTCATAAACCATATGTTTAAAACATGTCTATATAACATTTTAGGCTTAATGCCAAGTCATACTTGAAAACATATACAATTTGTAACCGAAACATACTTCTTAAACATATTGTGGCTATATGCCTATCCATACTTTCAAACATGTATAACTTATATTCAAAACATATATACCTTCATATAATTGGTTCATAGACCAAAATATACTTTCACATAATTGGCTCATAGGCTAAAACATAACTTCAAATATAGCATTATACTTTCACAAACAAGTTAGAAATAATACTCTTGCATATAATTTCACATATAGAAATTTTATAAAAAAAATCTTGAAATTACTTACTTGCCATGTACCCCAAAATGGGTAAAATACTGCATGTACTCACCTGGAGTCGGCAATGTAGAAATCCGTGCGGCAACTCCGCAAATCCAACCAAGCTTAAAACCGCACACCTTATACTCCTATAAAGTATATTAAGTTAATTATTACCAAGTACACTAATTAACGTTACTATAAATAGATACTTATAGCGTTGCTTATAGTTTAAATGTTTATAACTTTCGACATGCACGTTGTCCCGACATATACCCCCACCCTCTTTTATTCATTTTTACTCAACAAATAAGTTATTATATGATTCAATTAATTTTAAGTAAACCCAAGCCCACATCATGACACCCAAAACCAAAAACTAAGATGATTATCATAAGAGAAGAAACTAACAGCAAGGCTGATTTCTGGACCCTCAACAAGATTTGCAATATTAGACCAAGGAAAGATTGAAAATAAAATCCAATAAAAATCATGGGTAAACTAGACTCAAGGAAAATGTCACAGGGCCTGACCTCATGTCATTTTCACCTTTCAAGAATAAATGAAAAATCTCCAAAGTTGACTGATGCAATCAGTCCACCTACTGAACCACACCTTAAAGAAATAATAATAGCTCAAAATGGGTTAAGAACTGAATTCTAAAATTTGGTGAGGACAAACTAGACTTCAACAGGGAACTAAGGCAACTGACCTTGCCCCCAAACCATTTTTGTACATTTAATTATGAATTTACCAGTGCATAATTATCTGTACAGGACAGTCCTGGACCAGTTGGTGCAAATTGCAACTTCCACCCAACTTTCGTATGGAATCAGACTCTAGGAAAAATCATGAGTAAAATAGACTCAACAATAGAGATCTGAGAGTTGGAACCAACTCAAAATACGTTTTCAAACTCAAGATACAAAATTCACAATACAGAACAAATCAGAAACGATAGTGCTGATGAGAAAAACATTGGTCTGTGATATTTCCCAATTACCATAAACTTGGGAATGGAATCAGACATCCATCTTCCCCAGATATCAAATTTACTTAAATAAAATGATTCTAGGAGGCGGAATCATGTAAAAAGCTTTCTCCAAACTCCTTTTATAAAATAAACAAAACAGCATGACTAATCTGAACGGAATTAGAGCAGTACGTAAAGATGAGTAATTACCCCGTACCTCTGGTCTTCAAAACGGATAATGGTCTACTGTAGAAAGTTGCTCAACTCAATTTGTGAACCGTGTGCACCGGTACTAACCTTATTTGACCTCTGGAACTCCAGATATGATTTTCTCAAGAAGGAAGACTCAGCAGAGGAATCTGTCAGAAACCCTAAGTCAGGTTGCGAAATTCATAACTCCACTTCTAGACATTGAAATCGAAAATCCTTCGGTCAGAACCTTCATTTATATCTTGGGAACCTTCAGTTAAAATTTCGTGGCGATCCAACATCTGAATCTACGGGAAATGATCGAACACTGGGGGTGGGTCTTCAAAAACGGGAATAGAGAGGGTTAGGGTTTCCATGAGAGCCAAGAGGTTCTTGATTTTTTCTTTTCTCCATCCAAAAACGCAGCAGCCCCCATAGAAAAAGAATTATATGTACTATGGTTAAATTGCAAAAATGGTCCCTCTATTTTGGTCCTATAATTTTAGTTAACCCAAAACCCCCAAATACAACTTATTAAGTATACAAATATGACATAATTCTCCTCTCAACTTATAAATTAGATTAGAGTTATTATTTCGTCATTATTATTATTATTATTAGTCGTAATAATCAATGTTTGATTCCACGATTCGCTTCCAATATAAAATCTATTTCCTTTATTTTAAAATACGATACTAAATAATTGGAAATATTTATAATCGCTAACGCCAAAAATGGGGTGTTACAATATGAGCATTCCCCATTAACTATTACGTGGTAATAGAACTGTGATTAATTTATGGTATAGGTGTATATTGGTTTATGGTATTGGTGTATATTGAATAATGGTGTTGGTGCATGTTTGTTTATAGTGGTGGTGTATATTAACTTACGACGTTGGTGTATGTTAATCTAATGGTGATGATGTGTGATGGCTAAATGATGTTGGTGTATATATACTTGTTGTTATATATTTGCAGGATTTGCAGGTATGATATGTTGTGATGGCATCTGGTGGAATATCATGTTGTGAGATTGGTGAAAAATATCAAAATCTATACTTGTTGTAATACCAAAGGGATTGGTGAAAAGTCTCGTTTTCCTTATTTAGGGTTATGGCTGGTGAAAAGCCTAAAACCAAATGGGCGGTGTACAACAGGACTGGTGTGAAATCATGTTTGTATCTATCTCTTTGGTGTTCCCCATATGATAGTGGTGAAAAGTCTCAAGGCTATTGAAAAGCCTATACATTTATGAAACTGGTGAAAGGTATCAAGGCTGGTGAAAAGTCTTCACTCTTTTATCGGTGTCACTATACAGGGTTGGGTTGGTGAAAAGCCTGTATCAGATGGTTGTATCCTAAAACTGCCGTTTATTATATTGGTGATTTATTATGTGGGTATTTAAATACTCACGATTTTTAAAATAACTATTGCCATTTATGTTACTCATTAAGCATGTAACTTACATGTTTTTATTTGGTGAATGACCCAGGACCCGGTAGCTCCATGGTAAGACAGTACGGAAGGTGTGAGGGTCTAGTTGCCAAGTAGTTGTGCTTTTGTTAAGACTTGTAAACTCGACTCGATCATGGGAATATATCTATGTGTGTTAAGTACTTGATCTTTTGATATGACATGTATAACTGACGTGCACGGTCGTTGATGCGGTCAAAAATAAAAATAAAAACCTCACTACTCCAATACCTATGGTAAGTAAGAGTCGAACCAAGGAGTATGTGATTGACACTTTGTGTCTATAATAACCCAACTACAGTGTCACTTTATAGCCGGACAATTGCTAACACTTGGAACAAAACAAAAACCAACTGCAAATAAAAACTCCATATATAATCATATACCAAATACAACATGAAACTAAAAATACTTATTTATTAAAACTGAAAACTGTAACAAACGTATAAAGCTACCACTAACTATCTCTAATCGATCCAAAAGAACTACATGAGTCAATTTAATCTCCTGAGATCTACAACGCAACACCAAGCAATCAGAGAAATCATTATTCGTGATACTCCAACACTTAGTTGATATAAAAATGATAAAACCATCTAAAAATCAAGAACTACATTTCCCTAACCAAAACTATTGAAAGAAACTGAAAAATAATTAGAACAAGACTTGAGATCCAGAGAACTCTGTATGGATTGTTGTAGATTGTCTAATAGATGCATCTATTTATAATTGCAAAATCAGACTCTTCGTGCCGCCGGCACCTTTGTTTTGCGTTGCAAACTAACAGATTTCCCGATATCTCGTTGATTTGAAATTTAAATTAAATTACGAATTATGGTGCCATCTCGTCTTAGTGCTGCTATCTTCAATCCTACACGCCGCGTATTGTTCGGTTCTTATCTTTTTCGTTTCAGCTTTATCATTGTTCCAATTTCACTTCTAATCCCTGTATTCTAACATTTTTATCTAAGACAACTTCCAATGAAATTGAGTGTATTCAGTCTAGTTGGAATAATAATTTAACTAAAAAACGCGTAAATAAATATAAAAGCGCATCATCAATAATCCACGTTGATAATATTGTACGCCTCTTGTATGTATGTATTTGTGTTTAAAAAAAATCTGGTGTACACTATGTTGAATAATCGGGTGCTACATATATGATGTTTTATATTTTTTTATAAGTATTCAAGAAGTTAGTTTAGTTATTTGATAAAACAGAAAAATTTAGTGCACAATTAATTTAGCATGAAATAATACCGAAAGATAAAATGGTCATTTTTATCATTCAACACAACAATTCAGAGGTTCCAACCAAACAACATGTTAAAAGTACAAATCTTAAAATTTCAGATCCTATCAAATAGCCTCTTAGTTTTCTTATCTCGACTTCATCACAACCACTTAGTTAAACTCATTGAATATTGTCGCAAAAGAGAAGAAAGGCCATTGTTTATGATTTCGCAGTTCTTCTGATTATCCATAGAGACATAAAATCATCCAATGTTTTGCTAGAATCAAATTAGGTTGCTAAGGAATATGATTTTGGTATTATCTTTAATGGGCCGAGTTTTCGTTCATGAGTACATACCATCAAAGGCCATCGGAACTATCACATATATCGATTCAGAGTACTATGGATTCAACATGATAAATGCGAAGAGTGACGCCTATAGTTGGCGTTGTACTGTTGGAGCTTTTGACTAGGCGGGATCGATACTTAAAAATAGTGAAGTTAATGGTGGTGTGTCGATTAGTTTGGTGGACTATACAGTGTCTATAATTATGGTGGGAGAATTGATGAAGATATTATATAAGAGAGTAGTGGCGTAAGAGGTTAATGAGGCGAAGGTGTTGAGTTGGTGGTCTACAATGCTTTATATTGTGTGAATGCAGAAAGTAGTTATAGACCGGATATGACTAATATTGTTCGAAATTTGGAGAGAGCTTTGGATTATGCAATGACAACAATGACAATATCTGTAATGATTCTGATTGAATGTCTACTTTTTTTGTTTAAAAGTATTTATGGGTTTGATTATTTGAATATTTGGGAGAGTGATTTATCTTGTTAGTTATATTAGACTCTAATTAATAAATAAAACTAGAATCGGATGTAGAGAGGAATGAGGTGAGATTTTTTCTAATATATTTTATTATTAAATATATAAAAGGATAAAAATAAAAAAATAAAAAGAAGTATATTGAAAAAGTAAGATGTTTTTTATATGGATCCATAGTAAGATTTAAAAATTATAAAAGTAGTCATTTCAAATTTAAAATAATTAAACATAAATTTCTGAGTAAATTACAGTTTTGGTCGTTGTGGTTGGCACGTTTTTTCACTTTTGGTCAAAGTTTTTTATTTTCACAGTTTTGGTCTCTGTGGTTTCCAAAAACTTGTATTATTGGTCTCTGGTCTATGTAAAAAGACCAAATTACCTTTGTTAGGTGAATGTGAACATTTTGAAGTTGTTTTTTCAAAGTTTGGTGAAACAATTTTCAAAGGTTGGTGAATGTGTTGAAACACAACTCTACATTCACATTACCTTCTCATATGTATAAATAGCCTTCATATGTTCAAGGAAAAATTGCACCACAACTCAATACCTATAAGAATTGAGTGTATCTCTTGTAATCTCCTTGTTAAATAAAATCTAGTTGTAGCCCGTGGACGTAGGATTTGCGCCGAATCCGAACCACGTAAAATCCTTGTGTTATTCTTGCTTTATTTTCGTGAGCTTGTGTGTGTGTGATAGTGTGTTTCCGCTGCGTGTACCCTGTTCGATTCCCAACAACTGGTATCAGAGCTTCGGGTTTTGGAGGAGGTATCGGTTTTAGAAATTAGAGTATGCTCTGTGGTTGCAGTTTTGTCTGATCTTCCACATCAGAAACTAATTTCTATTAATCGTATTAAAGGTGTCTTGGTACTTTGAAGGGTACTGTTCTGTCACACACGAGTACACTGAACGAACTGGTCAGGTCCGTGCCATTGTTGTGTTTGTTTCGTTGTCTCAATTTGTTTCTTGTTTGTCGTAATGGCTGAAGACAAGGTTGTAATCGAGAAGTTCAACGGTTCTGACTTTAGCTGGTGGAAAATGCAATTAGAAGCATTGTTATGTCAGAAAGACTTGGATGTGGTACTTGGGGACAAGCCGGAGAAAATGGAAAAAGCTGCTGAAGATGCGTGGAACTCAAAGGACAAGAAAGCTAAGGCGGTTATTACATTGTCATTGGAAAGGAGCGTCGCTTTCAACATCATGAAGGAAACCACGGCGCGTGGTATGATGGATGCTCTGACGAACATGTATGAGAAACCGTCGGCGGCTAACAAGGTGTTCTTGATGAGGGAGTTGTTCACTACAAGGATGAATGAGGAAGGCTCAGTTACTGTTCACATTAACAATCTAAATTCAATTCTGTCCAGATTGTCATCTGTGGGAATTAAATTTGATAACGAGACTCAAGCTTCACTGCTACTAGCTTCACTACCTGATAGCTGGTCTGGAACAGTAACCGCTGTTACAAGTTCAGTGGGGACCAGTGGTATGACTTTTGAAGGGGTTAGAGATTTGGTTCTTGGGGAGGATATCAGACACAAGAATCAAGGTGGATCTTCTTCTTCTGAGTTATTAAATATCGGAAGAGGTAGAGGGAATAGTAGGAATAGTGGGAGTAGTGGGAGTCGGGGAAGAAGTTCATCTAGAACTTGGAAGAATGTGAAGTGCTGGAACTGCCAAGAGGTGGGACATGTTAAGAGTCAATGTCCAAATAAAGAATTGAACATTGCTGGTGCTGAGAGTGTGTCTGAGGATGATGCACTGATACTAAGTATGGAAAGTTCTGTAGACTCTTGGGTCATGGATTCAGGGGCTTCGTTTCACGCCATGGACAACGGAAAACGATGGTGAATCTAAAAGAAGGAGATTTTGGGAAGGTACGGTTAGCAAATGACGAGATGCTTCAAGTAACGGGCATGGGAGATATTGATCTGGTTACTTCATTGGGAACTACATGGAACCTGAAGAATGTCAGGGTGATTCCGGAGCTGAAGAAGAAATTGATTTCTGTTGCTCAGCTGGATAAACAAGGACTGGAAGTAAGGTTTGGTGGTGGTAAATGGAGGGTGGTCAATGGTAATTCGGTGATTGCTCAAGGTATGAAGCGTGGGTCATTGTATATGGTTGAGGTACCTGCTGAGGGAAGTATGACTGTCCCGGTTAAGCATGGCAAAATCTGGTTCGCTAAATCTAGTGCTAAGAGAGTTCATTTTGCAAACATGAATTCTGGAGCCAAGGGGATGTTAGCTGAACGAGTCGGAAAGTCTAAACCATTCAGGGGATTTTGTGACAGTGGGAGCACGGGGTGTGTTCCGGGTACAGTTACAAAGAGCCGTTGGGTTTTGAAGACTAAGACTGAAAAATTCTCTCCTGTTGGAAGTTTGCAAAGTTTGGAGAGTGTTAGTGGTCCTCGGTGTATCTCTGGATCCGGTGGAGTGTCCAAGTCGGTTGAGACAGGGGATGAGTCGGTGGCGGTATTGACCACGACTGAGTTGGAGTTTGTAGGAGCTTCAACTGGCCCTTCTAGTACTTGATGATGAGGGGCGGCTGCAACTAGGAAATTGGCTGAGTCTTAGCTTGTTATTTGGAACTGGAAGCTTGGAAGACTTGTTATGTTAGGAGATTAATGAGAGATGTTCAAAATCTTCAAGTGGGAGATTGTTAGGTGAATGTGAACATTTTGAAGTTGTTTTTTCAAAGTTTGGTGAAACAATTTTCAAAGGTTGGTGAATGTGTTGAAACACAACTCTACATTCACATTACCTTCTCATATGTATAAATAGCCTTCATATGTTCAAGGAAAAATTGCACCACAACTCAATACCTATAAGAATTGAGTGTATCTCTTGTAATCTCCTTGTTAAATAAAATCTAGTTGTAGCCCGTGGACGTAGGATTTGCACCGAATCCGAACCACGTAAAATCCTTGTGTTCTTCTTGCTTTATTTTCGTGAGCTTGTGTGTGTGTGATAGTGTGTTTCCGCTGCGTGTACCCTGTTCGATTCCCAACAACCTTTTCTATTTTTTTTCTTTTTCTTTTAACCTATTATTTATTTAAATAAATAAAAAATAATAATATAAGACATGTATCTCTCTGGAATTCACCTCTTGTTTCTTGATTTTATATGGGCAAAGTTGGATGGGGATTTTAACCTTGAGCCACTTGAATCGTTATCCCCATGTTAAGGCTGCCATTTTTCGGGCACGTCTCCTAAGTTGGTGGATGAAAAGAATTCTCATCGGAAAGTTTTGAGTGAGGTCGACTTCTTCTCTACGTCCAAGTCAAATGATGATCAAATTATCGTCAAGAAAGAGAATTCTCGTGCGACTGAATTAGAAAAAAGGGATTTATGTAAGTGCTTTATCCATAAAGTCAAATGTAAGTGTAATTTCTTTGATCGGTCTATTGTTATTCAAATTTGAAAAAAGGGATTTACGATATCTAAGTTTTCTTGAAATTATTGATCTAATTATGTAACTTTGATTCATGATTATAGACAGGTTTGCATATGAATACTACTAATAGCGATCAATCATATATGGATGATGGAGTTTCATCATCTCGTGAAGATAAATACACAACCATGGGAGAAATCTCTCTTTCCTTTTCCGATGGATGCCCACCGAAGGTGCCCTTCATAAACGGTTGCCTGAATTGTTTCTCCCATGAGCTTCACCCATGATCAGAGCGTCACCAATGAGCTTGTTTTTTTAACGGATCCAAAACAGTATCACAAACTTTGTTTGTTTTTAGAGAAAGGTTTAATCGTGCTCGCTGCTACAGTTTATGTTGTATAGATTCAACGGCTCTCGTCGAGTCCTTGACAATAGCATTCCCAGCTTCCCGTACTCATGAGGTAGGTGTTTGGTCAGCTTTTTTATATTTTAAAATTTAAATTAGCTTTACTAGTTTGTTTATGATGTGTTCGATGTTTTGCTTTAATGAGTTTCTTCAGTTATTGGCGAATTTGATTTTGTAATTGTAACAAATGAATGTTGTGTAGCGAACTCTTGTAGAGACTTGGGGTTTAATTAGAGAAACTTTTGTTGATTCGACTTTTAATCATCAACTTCTAATTAGAATCAAAACACAAACCAAGAACCCTATATTGATGATTTGCGTGTTTGTTATAAAGAGAGAGGGAGAGAGGCGGGGTAGAAGGGGCGGATGTATTTTCTTTTTTTTTTAATTAATTAATTAGATAATAGATTAAAAGAAAAAGGGAAAAGAAAAAGAAAAAAATAATAAATTAGAAAGGATATTTTAGTCTTTTTACATGAACCAAAGACCAATAATACAAGCTTTTTGCAACCACAAAGACCATCAGTATGAAAATAAAAAATTTGAACCAAAATTGAAAAAAAAAGTAAACCATAGAAACCAAAAGTGCAATTTACTCTAAATTTATTTTTGTACAAACTATAAGTACCAAAAACGTAATTTACCCGAAAAGATTTGCCTATATGATCGCACGAAATTTCAACCTAATTGTGCGAAACGTCATTGTATGTGTGGCAGTTGGACGATGCAATCATGCGCCACGATTTTATTCACAATCACTATCAAGTTTTAAAGAAAAGAAAATAATGAATAAAGAAACACGTCGGCACACCATTTGTGATAAACAATAATATTATGAAACTCTATGAACATTCAACAGCAGAGAGTTAAAAATTGTTCTTTTAGTTGAATCTCAATATGACATGGTCACATCTCAAATAATATAGTCAAACTATTCGATCTTTCTTATGATATTGATGATCTCAAATAATTATTTTTAATAATTTAAGTTTTGAAAATTTCTTTCTGATAGTGGTATAGTTAACAGAATTCGATATGTAATTAAAACATTTGGATAACGATATTTACAACCACGAAATCATTATAACTAGATTGAGCCGTGCTTAGTACGGGCTGGACTGAAACTTGATATGTATCTTTATCCATCATTTAAGTGGAACAATTAGAAAATGTTGAATTTGTAATATCATAAAATTCCATTATTTTACAGATTAGTGGAAAAAGTACAAAAAACAATTGGAAAAAAGAAAAAGTCAAACAAAAAAACAACCTGGAAAACTGCATATTTTGGCTAGCCGCGATGTTTAATAAATCAAAGGCACATTAGTTTCTGTAATTTTGTCTATTAATAACAATTAAAAAATAAACGCAAATTTTTTTTAAAAGAATATATAAATATGTGTAATATACTTACATAGTTTCAACAGCCTTCCATGCCAGTCTCCGGATCAAGGACATGAACGTCATTCATAAGCCATCTATTTTTACCCTCTCCTCCAAACATTATAAGTTTTGAACCAACTAATGAAACAGATTGTCCACCACGAGCTTCCGGAACTTTCCCTGTGGCTTCCATTGTCCCACAAAAGTGTGATTCAAGATCAATGAAACACACTACAATTTAATCAGTAAAACATGAGGTTCAATCAGAACTAACTACTTGTCCAGGTTACCAAAACAGCTGTAACAGAGATTATGCTATTCATTTCACCGAAATCTGTCCAAGGTTTTACAAAAATGGTCCCCACATACACCTAAAGATCTGAAACCACAAAGAATTAAAAGTATGTTATTATTTAAGCAACATACTTTGAAGTATGTTGCTTAAATAGCAACATACTTTTAATTGACTAAATCACATGATGGTTTCCAAGGGTAAAAATGGAAATCTCAATGATGTTCCGTGACAGAATGTCATTTTGAGACCCGACGCCTAAACAGTAGCTCCAACCGGAAAGATGGAACACCAGTTTGCCATCTTTTAACATCATACATCTCATTCCATAATTGAACTATTTCATCAGTTTTGAAACGAAAACCTGAATAGTTATATAAATAAGTAAGTATAACATCCTTTTACCCTAAACAAACCATAGAGTAAATTACAAAAATGGTTTGTCATTTGTGTGCTTTTTGATTTTTACCGTGTGTAGTCCAGATTAGAAACAAAATTCAGTTTGTCCTTATTTGAAGGTTTTATATCAATTTTTCTGTAACCTTGAAATAAGAACCAAAATCGACATGAAATCTTTTAATAAGTACGACAATCAGGAAGTCCCAAGGACCAAATTCGGATAAAACTTTGAAATAAGGACCAAAACTGAAAATTGCTATAAATTTTAAATAAATAGGGTAAAAATATAAAAGCAGATGGGCAATTTTTGTAATTTACTTAATTGACTATAGAGTAAACTATAAAAATGTTAAAATGGTCCCTTTGCTTTTAATAATTACTGTGTTTTGTCTAGAATTGAAACCTTTTTCAAAATTGATCCTTATTTTAAGTTTTTATACCGATTCTGGTTCCTGGATGTGGAACCTTAATAAGGACAAAAAGCGACATGAAACCTACAGATATCTGATATTCCCAAAGACGAAAATCAATATAAATCCTTGAAATAAGGAGCAAACTAACAAATATTTTAATTTTGAACTAAACATGATAAAAATAAAAAAACACAGGGACCATTTTTGTAATATAATCTAAACTATAGCAAATCATGTAATCTAATATAACCTTTTGAGTAAATTACAAAACTGTGGTCCTTTCAAGGTTTAATGTAGATATTGGTCATGGGACTCTCTAATTTTGGTTTTCATTTCAAGGTTTTATACAGATTTTGGTCCTTATTTGAAAGACCAAAATTGATATAAAACCTTCGAATAAGGACAAAAATTTTATAAAAGGTTTCAATTTTGGACTAAACATGTTAAAAATCAAAAACCACAAGGACCATCTTTATAATTACTCTAATCTTTTTATACGGGTGTGTCTAAATTACCTTCAGAAGATGCTCCATTTGAGCAATGATTCTTTATAATCACTGCAAGACCGGTTGGTGATTCTTTCATGTTTCCAGCTTTTTAATGTTTAGTTTAAGTTTAGAACCTGTATAAAGACGCCTTTGAACCACCTCACGATGTTCTTGATGTATACTTTCTCTTAAAGTCTAAAAAAAACATTTCATTAAAAAAAAGAAACATACAAAAGTTAAAAATACAATGATTTATGACTATACCTGGAATTCAGACATTTTGTCTTTAAACTTCTTCTTCAAAGAACTGCAAACAAAGATCAAAGTCAACACGAATATTTAATGTTTTTTATTTATTAAAATTCGGGTAGAGAATAAGAACCTAAAGTGTAGTTGTTGTTCTTGACCGATCAACTCCGATTCCTTTTCCACATCCAGGGTTCTGTCTGTTGGCTAAGTTCTATAAAAAAAAGTAGGAATTATCGGTTAAATAATAACAAAAGATACTACTTGAAAACTTGAAATAAGTTGTTTATTAGATAAAAAGTAAAACTAACCTCCTTGTCAACTTCCTCAATTTTTGATTTAATAACCGAGCAATCTTTCCAACTTCATCCACACCTTTCTCCATACGCTGCTTGATTGCTGCAAAATAACAAACATTTAATTAAATTTTGTATTAATAATTGAAAAGATTGATATCTTATTTACATTAGCAAACAGCAAATGGGCATGATACATATATAAATAAGAACAGATGCTAAATAATATAAAGAATTGAGGATTACATTTCGTGGCTGCAGCTTTGGTTACAGCCATGGATTCCTCATGAGCATCTTGTAGTTTTTTCAGAAGTTTATTCAGCTTTTCATATTGTTTGTCAATGGCTTGAACCTAGCAAAAGGATTTATCAAACATGATTTATGATTAATTTAATGAAATTAGAAATGAAGAAATAAAAATATAATAGTAGATGACAAGACATACCTTCTTGAAAAAATCATTAAACCCTAATTCTGCTGAATTCGAATTGTGTTGTTGTGTTCCCATTTCAAGATCTCCATGGCCATAATATTGGCCCCAAGGATTCTCAAATGATTCCTAAAAGCAACATTGGATTAGTATGTTTCAGCACATAGCAAACGAACATGTGTTAAAAGTCAAAATTGGTATATACCGATTATAGATTAGGTCATACAAGTTTGATATCCAAAGTCAAAGGATCACAGACAAAAGAAAAAGGAGAAAATGAACCGAAGGATTCGTTTTTAATTCCCACGCCTATTAGCTGATATAAGTTTGAAAAATAGTTTCTTTTTCTTCCCTGAAACTGCTAACCTGCAAATATCAATAGAAATTGCGAGAATATGGGTTTAGTAGAACCCTAGTTGCAGATACAAAGTATAAACGATGAAGATCTCAAAAGAAGAACCGTATTTGTCATACTTTCCCCAAAAGAAACGAACACGTAAAGGTTAAAAAGGTTGAATGGGTAGGAGAGAAGGTTTGTATGGAACAGAGAGACAGCCAACATAGAGAGAAACAAAGTAATACTTAGCCATTCATTAACCGTACAAGTCCCACAGATAGCCGGAAGAAAACTTTACGACCGTATGCAACTACTTCTCACCCTAGAATCCTTCTTCTGTACCTAGAAGCGCTCCTAAACCGACCCGAAAGGAAGAAGGTATGTGGGGAGGTTTTCCACGGTAAGCGATGACCGCGACGGTGATGCCGGAGCAGAACCAACCATCGCCACCACAACGGGAGCAATCACTTCTGGCTCACCGCCGCCACAGCGGACAATTTGACTCCACGACGATGAAACCCCTCGCTGTGAGTTAGGGCTGTTAAGCCCAACGTCACCAGATTGAACGTTCGTGGCAGCCATAGGTTTTTCCCGGTTGCCTTTCTGGAGATTCTGTAATCAATAAAAAGGAAAGAAGCTTTGAGTAGAAAGAGAGACAAAGAGAGCAAGGTGAGCGAGGAAGACACGTACCTGTAATAGATGTCGTCGCCAAGAACCGAATGAAAAAGGGGTGAGATAGGAGAAATCAAGAGAGGACGAGTATGTATCATTGGGAGAAGAAAAAACTTCTGGTCGCTGCAGCAAAGAAGGAAGACGAACAGGAGAGGTGTCGTCCATAGAGGGAGCGGTGTAAGTAGAGATGGCGGAATGCTATTGGTAAAAAAGAAGCACCCCGCTAAAATCGTCCAAACCCCCTACCCCCATCAAACCTTCTAGAAACCCCTTGCAATTCATTTGTATAATAATTATCATATAGTTATTTTATTTAAATATCTTGTAATTTTTCAAATGCTTTAGCATTAATAATTTTTTAATAATAGTAGTAATTTTTAAGGGTCTTTCGTAACTTTTTAATAATAATACTAAGTGGTTGATAGTATACAATAATTGTCATTGATATTTTAAATACTCGCCATGATCAAAATTAGAATATGGTCAAATAAGTAATTTCCAAATTAATTAATCATAACAAAAGACAATAGTTAAATTAATTAATACACAACCAACTCATAAAGTTCGTTGCGCAATATTAGTAAAAATCGTTGCAATTACATATATCAACTTAGTGTTACAATTATTATTGCATAGTTAATGTCAATGACATAATCATTTTCAACAACGCATTTGTTAAAAATTTAACTATACAAATTTCACTTGCGCAACGCACGAGTATTCGCCTATATCATTATATTTTTGAATAGATCAATGGTGGCATGAATACATATAAATTTGGTTTGCAACTTTTTACTAACAAGCAAATATTGTGCTCTTACATCATCGCCTATATCATCCTACCAAGCAAATATTCATAACTTCCAATATCACTAACTAAACTTTTAGCTTCATTTTTTACATCGTCGCATGATCTACATAATTTTATCAATGCTTCCCTAATTTGAGGTGTTTGATACCTAATAACTTTGATACTTTTAATTCGACTCTCTTAACGTGTATTAAATAATGATTTTACATTTAAATTACTAACATTATTAAGTAAAAATTTCCATCTTTTGGTATAACTCGAAAATAACACAAATATACGTTGCAAAACTCCAAAAAGTAGTTTTAACACAAGAATGAGTCATATCATTAACTGTAAGATTGAGACTATGACAAGCATGGCATATGTAATGTTCTCGGATTAATTTCAAGTAATCGTTTTTGAACCCCTAGTGTTTTCCTTTCATGTTAGAACCATTATCATAACATTGTGCTCTTACATCATCGATATTAAAACTAAATGATTTAACTGCATCTATTAATTCATTAAAAAGTCCTAAACCAGAAGTATCATCTACCTTCAAAATTTCTAAAAAATATTCTTCACTTTTTATTTTATTACTAGACATGTTCACATATCGAATAACTAGAGTCATTTGTTCTTGATGGCTAACATCTGGGGTACAGTTATAGAAAAGTATTTTGCTTCTTTAATAATTTTAATTATAGAATTTCTAACATTTCAGCTAAAATAGAAATTAGTTCATTTTGAATTTTGTGTCATAAATAATGATGATGAGTTTCATGATTTTATATGAGTTTAACATTATCTTGCATTACAACATCATATTCTGTCATTATTTGAATAACTCCCAAAAAGTTACCATTAGAGTATTGGAAAAGTTTTTTGTTAGAGCCTTGATAAGCCAAATTTTGTATTTTTGACAAATATTTGACGGTGGCAATTATTCTTTTTAAAACTTGTCTCTAACATTCTTTCTCGTTGCTAGTTGTTGTAAATCTTTATCAATTATTTTATTATTATCCAAATCCTTATTGTGAACACGAGTTGTCTCTATCGGTTTGGAAGCTGCTTGCATCACTGTAAACCTTTATAGTGAGTTCTTCCATACCCCTATAAACAAAAAACATGTCTTTTGTCCTCTGAAGATACTTAATAATGTTCTTGACTATGGAGTATGGACTGATGACTATCACCAGGATCAGCCTGATAACGACTCGTCATGTTTAAAGCATAAGAGACATTAAGGCTTCGTACATCTCATGTCATACATGATTGATCCGATAGCTGAAGCATACGGAATGTGACTCGTTCTTTTTAGTTCATCACTAGAACTAGGGTATTAATTTTACTCAATGTCACACCATGCTGCATTGGCACAAATCTTTTCTTAGAGTCTTGCATATTGAATTTCTTCAATATTTTATTTGTGTATGTAATTCGGCTCAGTCCAATGAGTCGCCTAGATCTATCTCTATAGATCTTAATACCCATTATACATGTTGCTTCTTTCAAGTCTTTTATAAAGAAACAATCCACAAGCCAGGTTTTAACACTTAGCAACATTGGGATATTGTTTACTATGAGAAGTATGTCATCAACATACAATACAAGGAAGACAACAAACATTCTCAATAGCTTTGACATAAACACATGGCTCATCTTTACTCCTAAAAAATCCAAATTCCTTGACTTTCTCATCGAAGCAGACATTCAAGTTATGAGATGCTTGTTTAAATCCATAAATCGACTTCTTAAACTTACACATTCTATTAGGATATTTGGACTATGCAGAACCCTCTAGTTGTGCCATATACATATCCTTTGAAAGTTTTCCTTTAAGGAATGCGATTTTTACATCCATTTGTCATATTTCATAATCAAGAAAGTTGTTATGGCAAGCAATATCCTGATGGACTTGATCACCACCTTAGTGAAAAAGGTTCCTCATAATCAATCCCTTGGGCTTGAGTATAACCATTTGTCACGAGTCTGGTTTTGTATGTGTGTATTTTTCATCCATGTTTGTCTTCTTCTTGAAGATCCATTTACACCCAACTGTTAAGGTCGAGTGTTTGATTAACCAAAATACAAACTTGTTTATCATACATGAATTTCATCTCGCTCTCTATTGCCTCCTTCCATTTAGTAGCCTCAGGGCCTGTCATGGCTTCTTGATAATATATAACCTTCAATAATATATAAACCATAAAACTCAGGTGCATGATGTACTCTATCAGATCTCCGAATAGAAGGTAGAGGTATGCCAGATTCCACAGCTACACTTGGCTGAGGCTTAACAGCTTTTTCAACCTCTGATTAAGTGCAAGTGCTAACATCAGGTCCTTTATTGGTTGACTATTGAATATCATCAATATTAATTTGGCTCCTACTAGCCTCTCCATATATCAGCTCCCTCTCTCCGAAGACTGCCCTTCATGCAAAAAATACTTTATTCTCAAAAGGTTTGTAAAACAAATACCCAAAAGAACTAGTAGGATAACCAACAAAGTAACATCTCCTTGATTTGGGTTCCAATTTGTTGACAGCTTCATGACGAATGTAATCCTCACAACCCTAGACTTTTAAATGTGCTAATGAGGGTTTAGTATCATTCCATATTCCAGAGGGTGTCTTGCTGACCTTCTTAATTGGTAAATGGCTCAGGAATTTTGCAGCAGTCTCTAAGGCATAGCCCCAGAAACTGATCGGAAGCGAAGCATAACTCATCATGAACCAAACCATATCAAGTAAACTAATGTCCGGTTCCTCCTCTCGGTGTAACAACCTAAAATAGGGCGAACCAGAAAGTAAATAATAAATGCATAATTGGTAAGTAATTATTCATATTATGAGTAAATGGTAAAAAGGGTAATTTGGTCATTTGAATTAATTTTATAAAATGAAAAGACTCATGATGACATTAAGAATGTTATAACTAGAATTAGAATGTATTTATGTATATGGATTATAAATGCATAATTGGTAAGTAATTATTCATATTATGAGTAAATGGTAAAAAGGGTAATTTGGTCATTTCAATTAATTTTATAAAATGAAAAGACTCATGATGACATTAAGAATGTTATAACTAGAATTAGAATTTATTTATGTATATGGATTATGAAGAATGGAATGATGAATGCTAATGTAATGAATAATTTGACCAAAGGGTATTTTGGTTATTATGATGTAAATAAATCTTATTATGAGATTTTTATGTTTTGGTAAGTTCTTATGTCTTATTGCAAGTATTTTGAGTATTAAAACTAAGTTTTTGACCAAGGAATGAAAAGATAGAAATTTGGAAGTTTTGGGTTTAACAAGGAGTAAAGAATGCTGTTGCGTTTAATTCGCAATGCGTAGGTATGTAATTCGCGACACGTAGAAGTCATATATCGTATAAATGCATAATTGGTAAGTAATTATTCATATTATGAGTAAATGGTAAAAAGGGTAATTTGGTCATTTCAATTAATTTTATAAAATGAAAAGACTCATGATGACATTAAGAATGTTATAACTAGAATTAGAATTTATTTATGTATATGGATTATGAAGAATGGAATGATGAATGCTAATGTAATGAATAATTTGACCAAAGGGTATTTTGGTTATTATGATGTAAATAAATCTTATTATGAGATTTTTATGTTTTGGTAAGTTCTTATGTCTTATTGCAAGTATTTTGAGTATTAAAACTAAGTTTTTGACCAAGGAATGAAAAGATAGAAATTTGGAAGTTTTGGGTTTAACAAGGAGTAAAGAATGCTGTTGCGTTTAATTCGCAATGCGTAGGTATGTAATTCGCGACACGTAGAAGTCATATATCGTATAAGAGGAGCGTAGCCTAGAGCCCTTCATGAGGCGACCACTATCCCTTGGCGACAAAAAATCTGGGCATGGGCATGTGTCGAATTTCAAGTTATCCAGCTAAGCTTAAATGGGTTGACCCATTAGGTATTCGTATAACCCGAAAAAATAAGAGCTTAAGAGGGTATTCTCCCCTGGAAGTCAGTTTATACTTCCGCTAATTCTCTCTAGATATGTGTGTGTTCTTGGTGAGATTAGTGTGTGTAAGGCAAGTTCTTGATGATTCAATGATTCTTTCAAGGAAAAATCAAGTTCAAGCATGTTACAGCAAGGTAATCACTCAACCTATAATTGTAAGTTGAGTTATATGTATGTCTGGTAAAACCATTATCAACCCTAATTTCATGAATTGAAGTTTATGATGGGTTTATGGTTAGATATTGTACTAATATGAAGTATAAGTTTATGTTAGCAATGATAAGATGAAAGGATGATGTATAATATGTTTTACTAGTGTTTGATTATGAACTAGTAAAATTTTGATCAAGTATGTTAAGATCAAAGAGATGACGGACAGTGTTTATTAAGTCCTTAATGGAATAAGTATGATATTTGATGCTTCCAAACATCATTACATTAATAGAGTCTCATTGTGAGACAAGGTGTTAGATATGTCACTTATAGTGTAATATGATTCTTTTAAGACATAAGGTTAAGAGGTCTTTGTGTATCAAGACCTAGCATGTTCTTAGTAAAAATGTTAATAAACTCCTTATGATGAAGAAGCAAATGATCAATGAGAAGGAATGGACAAAAGAATGGTGGAATCCTAGTTAGAATTCTCTAACTAGTAAAGGTGAGTACATGTAGTGTTTTCCCACTTTGGGCACATGACCAAATGGTTATGAAAGCTTATACGATTATAAATACGAATGGATATGAAATGTTTAATATTTATATTATGTTTATAAGTATATGATGAGGTTATGAGATGAATATTATTGTATGGAATATATGTAGAAATGAATGGCATATGATATAGTGAATTAATGATAAAGTAAAGGAATGCTAGGTGGCGTATAGCCTTATGATGATAAGAAGTAAATGGTATATGATATGGTAAAAGAATGGTATGTAATGTGATAAGTTAAATGGGGACATAAATCTCCATAAAGAATGTGTAAAGATGGAAAGTAAGAATGTTAAAATATAGCTTTAAATGATAATATGAATGATATATGATGAAATGAAGTTATTGGGGACGTAACTCCTCATAATAAATGAATAATGATATAAAGTAATTGTATTGGCTACTTCCCATAGAATGTTTAACTGATTGGCATATGATGAAAAGTATGAATGAAAGTAATGCATGCAAAGCATGAATGAAAGTATGAATGAATAAGCTAGCCCGAGAATATGTAGTCTCTATAAGAGACTTAAAGGAATCGACCGGGATAGTACATCTCCTATCGCATGATAGATGTCCTAAGATCATGGTACTAGGATGGACTGATTATGTTCTTTCTATCTTCGTACAAGAGACTTGGGGAAGAACTGTAAGGTTTTCTGCAACCATGAACTAAATAACCTAAGTTCACATGCAACCTATAAGGATCTATGTTTTCTTCTAATTGAACATATAACATAAACCTAAAGGCCATAAGAAAATTAACTAAAAGAATAAAATTAGAAAAAACCAACCTTTTAGAATTTTCTAGAAGCTGAGCAGCAAAAGTATCCTGCCTCAAATGAGATCACACCCAAGCCGAGAGGATTATGGATCGAAATTCCAGAGAGAAACAATAGAATGAGCAACTGATAATGAGGTCTAGGGGTCCCTATTTATAGGGAACCAAAGGGTAAAGCTAGAAACCCTAGCCGCAGCCCATTTTCCGGATTATGTGTACGCGCGCCGCGGCCTTTACATTGGCGCGCCGCGCGCCGCAATTCAACTATTGAATTCGTACGAATATGTACGCGTGTCGCAACCTTTACATTGGCGCGCCGCGCGCCGCAATTCAACTATTGAATTTGTACGACTTTAATCCCTGACCTCCTGATTAATCCAATTAATGTCACAGAAATTAATCCAATTAATTTCTGATTAATTATTAATCAAACAATATTATTTCTAATTAATATATTATCTCCATAATATATTAACAAACAATATCTTGATTTATTAGTCATATAATAAATCAACCCTTTCTCTCTACTTAACTTTCCAACAAACCTCCAGCCATGAGGGCAACCCAAATGGACTGTGCTACTATTAATTAGGTAAATACTAATTATTAGTCATGGCTTAGACACCTAATCCAACAGTCTCCCACTTGGATAAGTCTATGACTATAATTACCATTTTAACCTCTAATTAACCAGCACTTTTAGCTTCCTAGAAACTACTGCCGAACTCTGATCTAATCAGTTCTGTCCATAGATAAGTGATCAGATGATCCTCCGTCCAACAAGATATTTTCAGACTCAAGACATGGATTAAAGTCAATCCTGGTCTGATTCACTGTTCCTCGATATCCGATTTGCATATGACTCTTAGACTACCAATTTAGTCCCGGTTGGCCAACCATTTTAGTCAACTTCAAATTCATCGAGAGGCCTACAGATATCTGTTCCCCGTTAGGGTCAAGGGACAAATAAGCTTCGACTCATATACTTATGTCTTTTACCAGACAAATCACTCACAACAATACGTTTTATAACACCGAGTTACCGATGCGTTTTCGTATTATCAATGAACAACCGTCTAGCAAAGCATAACTCATATGTCTTAGCTTAAAGATCAAAAGATATTATCGTCTCAACATTGCTCGTGATGAAATCCATGAAGCAATCCATTGAGCGCGGGTTTATCCAATACTCAAATCTCCATTTCCAAGTACTCACGAATGGTGCAGCAATCCAATTGCAATGTCTAACTCCTTAGACAATCTATTACCAATTCATGACAATCTTACTTCACACTTACTCCCAAAAGTGCAATCGACTGTGGATATTTGAATAATCCAATTATTCAGGAAGTAAAACATGCAAAATGAAACACAATGATAAAGTATTGACAAAAGTAGTAAACCATTACTCATTAATAAATCTCTATTATTAAATCACAAGAGTCAAATACAATACATTGTTACAAGTTTCGAAACCTATCTAATTTACATAAACTTTATATCATCTCTTAATCCAATGCTCCTAGCATGCTGATTATGCTTAATCCTACTCAAAGCCTTTGTCAAGGGATCTGCAGGATTATCTTCCGATGATACCCTCTTTACCACGAGGTGACCTTCTTCTACCTTATGCCTTATGTAGTGGTACTTTCTGTCGATATGCCTGGACTTTCCATGGTCTCGCGGTTCCTTTGTCAAGGCGACCGCACCTTCGTTATCGCAGAACAGTTCGATGGGCTCCTGAATACTCGGGACTACTCCAAGGTCACCGATGAAGTTCTTCAGCCAAGCCGCTTCCTTAGATGCTTCACTTGCTGCTATATACTCTGATTCACAAGTAGAATCAGCCACCGTATCTTGCTTGGAACTTTTCCAAGTCACTGCTCCTCCGTTCAGAAGGAATACCCAGCCAGACTAAGACCGACCACTGTCTCTATCCGTCTGAAAACTGGCATCCGTATATCCTTCAACTCTCAAAGTATCACTGCCTCCAAGGACCAACACTATGTCCTTAGTCCTTCGCAGATACTTGAGTATATTCTTTACAGCTATCCAATGCGCCCTTCCAGGGTTACCCTGGTACCGACTGACCATGCTTAAAGCAAAGGTCACGTCAGGGCGAGTACACGTCATAGCGTACATGATCGATCCTACAGCCGAAGCGTAAGGTACCCTACTCATTTCAGTTATTTCTTCGTCTGTACTCGGACTTTGAGTCTTACTCAATTTTGCATTACTTTGGATAGGCAGCTCTCCCTTCTTGGAATTTTCCATACTAAACCTTTTCAGTACCTTTTCCAAGTATGTACCCTGACTAAGTCCAATTAGTCTCTTCTTCCTATCTCTCAGTATTCTTATCCCGAGAATATAGGCAGCCTCTCCTAGGTCCTTCATGGCGAAACATTTCCCAAGCCAAGCCTTGACATCTTGCAAGGTTGGAATATCGTTTCCCATGAGCAGTATGTCATCGACATACAGCACCAAAAAGGTGACTATACTCCCACTAGCCTTGACATATACGCAGGACTCATCCTCGCTCCTAGAGAAGCCAAACTCTTTGACTTTCTCATGAAAACAAAGATTCCAGCTGCGAGAAGCTTGCTTCAATCCGTAGATTGATCTCTCAAGCTTACACACCTTATTAGGATACTTTGCATCGACAAAACCCTCTGGCTGATTCATGTAGACATCCTCGGTCAACTTTCCATTAAGGAAGGCGGTTTTGACGTCCATCTGCCAAATTTCATAGTCATGAAATGCAGCTATGGCCAGCATAATCCTAATAGACTTTATCTTGGCTACTGGTGAGAATGTCTCGTCATAGTCAACCCCTGGGGTTTGAGTAAAGCCCTTCGCAACCAGTCTTGCCTTGAAAGTGTGTACCTTTCCGTCCATGTCGGTCTTCTTCTTGAAGATCCATTTGCACCCGACTGTCTTTCGACCCGGTACGTTGTCAACCAAGTTCCAAACTTGATTGTCATACATGGACTTGATCTCGCTATCCATGGCCTCTTTCCACTTGGCTGACTCAGGGCCCGCCACTGCTTCCTGGTAGTTAGCTGGTTCATCCAAATTTATCAGTGTCCTATCACTGACAAACGTGTCCCCATCCGAAGTTATATGGAAACCATAAAACTCGGGTGGCATGCTAACCCTACCGGAACGCCTAAGAGGTAAGGATACATCTGTCGGACCAACAGGAACTTCTTCCTCATGTTGGTTGCTAGTTTCTCCTAAGGTTGCGTCATCTGATGACTCTTGAATTTCTTCCAGATCAATGGTACTCCCACTGTCCTCTTTGAATATGAGCTCCCTCTCTCTCGAAAGACCGCTCGTCTAGCTACAAAGACCACGTCCTCGCTCGGTCTGTAGAATAGATATCCAAATGACTGTTTGGGATAACCAAGGAAGAAACACCTTTCGCTTCTGTCTGCGAGTTTGTCTTGAGTCTCTCGTCTAACGAAAGCCTCACAACCCCAGACCTTGATATGTGCTAACGAGGGAACTTTCCCCATCCACATCTCATGAGGTGTTTTAGCAGTCTTCTTAGTTGGGACAAGATTGAGGATATGGGCGGCAGTCTCTAAGGCATACCCCCAGAAGTGAATGGGAAGTGAAGCTCGACTCATCATGGAACGAACCATGTCCAACAGGGTTCGGTTGCGCCTCTCTGCCACACCATTCAACTGTGGTGTCCTGGGAGGCGTCAACTGCGAAACTATTCCGCATTCCTTTAGATAGTCTAGGAACTCGATACTTAGATACTCTCCGCCTCTGTCGGACCTAAGCATCTTTATCTTCCTGCCTAATTGATTCTCCACCTCGTTCTTAAACTCTTTGAACTTTTCAAAGGTGTCCGACTTGTGCTTGATCAAGTAGATATAACCGTATCTACTAAAATCGTCGGTAAAGGTCACGTAGAACCGCATGCCATCCTTTGTGGTTGATCTGAATGGACCACACACATCCGTGTGAATGATGTCCAACAGACCCTCACCTCTTTCAAAAGACCCTTTGAAAGGTGATTTAGTCATCTTGCCCAACAGACAAGATTCGCATACATCATCCGACCTGAGGTCGAACGATTCCAACACTCCATCCTTTTGGAGCTGGGCGATGCGTTTCTTGCTGATGTGCCCGAGCCGACTATGCCACAGACATGCCTTTTCTACACCACTAGTAGAATCAATATAATTTACACTATGTCCTAAATTGTCAACACATTCAACAGTTTCATACATACCATCACAAGGATAAGCAGTAAAAATCAAAATACCATTTTTGAAAACAGAAATCGAACCAATTTTATTATCAAAAGAAAATTGAAATCCTTGTCTGAACAATGCGTGAAATGAAATAATGTTTCTTGCCATTTCTGGCGAATAGCAACAATTAAATAACTCTATACTAACATCACTACCAAGCACTAAACTGTAAACGCCGATCTTGGTAACAGGGGACGATCTCCTATTGCCCATGATCAAGTTCAGTCTACCGTGCTCCACCTCCCTGCTTTCCTTTAGGCCCTGCAGATCAGAACAAATGTGAAAACCACATCCTGTATCAAGGACCCAAGAATTAGAAGATGGTGATTTTTTAGAGATAGTGTATATACCTGCTGTCGATGGCTTTACTTTCCCATCCTTGACATCCTGCAAGTATTTGGGGCAGCTTCTCTTCCAATGGCCCTTCTCTTTGCAGTAGAAACAGTTGGCTTCATCGGGGTTGGCCATACAAGGAATGTGGGAAGTCTTGGTTCTCGAGCCATTACTGGATGACCCGACCTGAACCTTTTCCCTCCAATTTTGCTTAGGAGGGCCCTTCCTTTTCTTTCCTTTGCCACTTCCAATGGCTAGGACGGACTGATTAACCGAGGGTACACTTTTACCCTTCATCCCGTCCTCAGCTACTCGAAGCATACGATGCAACTCAGTCATATTAGCCTGATTGTTGTTCAAATGATAAGCCAGCCTGAACTGGTCATAAGAACTCGGTAACGAGTTAAGCACTATGTCAACGGCCAACTGCTCCGGTACAGGCATCGCAAGCTTTCTAAGCCGCTCCACGTAACCTTGCATTCTTTGCACATGAGTGCAGATGGACTCTCCATCTTTAGGTTTGCTGTTCGTGAAGTCCTTGACCACCTCGCACCTCTCGATGCGCTCTTGCTTGCGGAACTTTTCCGCAAGCTCCTTGTGCATCTCAAAGGGCCAGTAGTCTTCGTATATTCTCTGCAATTCTGGGTTCATTGTGGCGATCATGATGCAGGCCACTTTGGTCGCATCATCAGAATGTTTTTGGTACAAGGAAATCTCCTCGGGAGTAGCAGTTTCAGGGTCAATATCGACAAGCTCGGTCTCGAGGACATACTCTTTGTTCTCGTACCTCATAGCCATCTTGATATTTCTAATCTAGTCATTGTAGTTTGTCCCGTTCAATTGAACCTTGGAACACAGTGAGAGGATAGAGGGAACACTGGAGTTTGAGTGGGGAGCGGATTGATCAGCAGAAGACATCTATAAAAGAAGGTAAGTTTTAATTAGATACATGTCGGTCCTTATAATAACCCAATATAAAATAAGGCTAGGATCCAACTATAACAATTTGCAACATAGAAGAGGGATGCCGTAATCTATAAGCAAATTTTATAAAGGTAGGCGAATGACGATTCAGCCAATTCCACCGCGGAAAAATAATCTTATTATAAATGGAATTCCTAGTTTCTTTTGAGATTTATTGAACTGTTCAATAGCATGTTTAATCTCGGATATGCCCCACCGTTTGTGACTGGGATGCCGAGGATCACAAACCGGGTGTGAATAACCATGCAAATTAGCTTGGTACTCTCGGGGTCCATTATCATCTCAAATTGATGTGCCGGTTAACCACACACGCTCCATCAACAATGATAACACCCGAGACACCCATTGCCACTCTTTATGAACCCCCATTGGTGTGCCGGTAAACCACACACGCTCCACCAACGTTTCATAAAGTGCAATGTGCAATTTCATGGGGTAGCATCAAATTCACATTTTTCCTAAAGTAACTAAATTGGGATTTTGTGTAAAGGTTCTAGTACTTTGATCATTATACTTTTAATGATTATGTGGTCCTATCAAAACTGTTCGGCTAACGACCCTCCACTGATCAGGCGAGCGGTGGGTGAGAGTGTTCACCCATTAGACTGCCATTTTATAGGCAGCCTCCTTATACCCACTTTATAGACCAGCTTCGTGAATGAGGCCTACTATTGAATTGACTGACCAATTTTATCTTATACATATAGTATTAACAATTAATAACATATATAAGATGTATTTTAAAACTCTTTAAAATATTCCAGGTTTATCTTTTAATTTTACCAATTTAACTATTAAATTTAAAATTATATTAAACCTTTAAAACTCGATTTAATTATCCTTTAATTAATAATTAATTAAAATAATTAAATCTTAATATTTTAAACATTAAAATATTTTTTTCCGGATTTAATCCTTAATTTTCGCAAATTCTAAAATTAATTAAATCCTTTGAATTATCTTTTAATTAACAATTAATTAAATTAATTCAAATGCAGATAGGTTTATTCAAATTAATCAAATTAATTAAAACCTATCCCAAACCCCCCCTAGATTTCGATTTCAAGAAATGGGTTTAAGGTTATCCATTTAATTAACCAATTAAAGTTACCAAAAATAGAAAGCCTCCTAAAACCCTAATAGGCCAAATCGAAAATCACTAAGGGAGGAATTAGGGTTTCCAAAACCCTAATCCAAAAAGTCGATCCACATGAAATTAGGGTTTATAAGCTTTAAACCCCAATTTTAGGAAAAAAACAGTTATATCAATTCAACAAGAAAACAAGACAGGCTCTGATACCACTGTAAGGTTTTCTGCAACCATGAACTAAATAACCTAAGTTCACATGCAACCTATAAGGATCTATGTTTTCTTCTAATTGAACATATAACATAAACCTAAAGGCCATAAGAAAATTAACTAAAAGAATAAAATTAGAAAAAACCAACCTTTTAGAATTTTCTGGAAGCAGAGCAGCAAAAGTATCCTGCCTCAAATGAGATCACACCCAAGCCGAGAGGATTATGGATCGAAATTCCAGAGAGAAACAATAGAATGAGCAACTGATAATGAGGTCTAGGGGTCCCTATTTATAGGGAACCAAAGGGTAAAGCTAGAAACCCTAGCCGCAGCCCATTTTCCGGATTATGTGTACGCGCGCCGCGGCCTTTACATTGGCGCGCCGCGCGCCGCAATTCAACTATTGAATTCGTACGAATATGTACGCGCGTCGCAACCTTTACATTGGCGCGCCGCGCGCCGCAATTCAACTATTGAATTTGTACGACTTTAATCCATGACCTCCTGATTAATCCAATTAATGTCACAGAAATTAATCCAATTAATTTCTGATTAATTATTAATCAAATAATATTATTTCTAATTAATATATTATCTCCATAATATATTAACAAACAATATCTTGATTTATTAGTCATATAATAAATCAACCCTTTCTCTCTACTTAACTTTCCAACAAACCTCCAGCCATGAGGGCAACCCAAATGGACTGTGCTACTATTAATTAGGTAAATACTAATTATTAGTCATGGCTTAGACACCTAATCCAACAAGAACCACCGTGTAGTGAGTTAAGCCCTAATAATGGAAATGTAAACATATGAGTAAGACCGATCAATACTATTTTTATGAAAGGGATAAAGCTAATACAAGATATGATAACAAGAATATGACTAATATGGTATGAGTCTTTTATATGGTAGAATGTGTTGGCACGTGATACATTAGTTATGAGATTAATGTATTACGGGTGAATTATATAAATGGTATGTATGGGTCATTTATATGATTAATGTGCTTTGGAATAATGGTACGTTGAATGTAGTATGAATCATTTATATGATTAATGTGATATATATGAATGGTATGTTTAATGTGATATAAATAATTTATATGATAAGTATAATATGTATAGTTGTATGTGTAATGATGTAGGAATCCCTTGGATTATTAATAAGTTAATGGGTATATATGTATATGAATATATAAAGGAGTCATCTTTATGACTTAATGAATAACGTATCAATTATGTGTAATACGTATACGAATGTTTATAAGGTTAATAATGTAACGCCCGGTTTCTCATACAAAGTACACCCAAAATTTTGTAAACAATTATACATTAAAAATGGGTATACTTGTACTCAACCCAGGAAAACAAGATGTTATCAAATATTAATTACACAAAAGGTCCTTAAAATTTGACCAGGCATTACAAATAAACCTAACACAACTAAAGGACATGCTCTGAGTTGTCCATCTCTCTTTATCACATGCCTTCCCTATCACTGCTACAGATACCTGCAAAACAGCAGACAACTCAAGTGTAAGCTTATAAAGCTTAGTGAGTAATCTTAATCACACTCCATAAATCTTTCTCAATAACATCCTCATCATTCTCTTTTGCTAATCTCATTAGCAAATCCATCTTCTCTCAACTCTGAAATCTACTAACATATTAGCTTTACAAACACCAGCTAATTAGTAAAAATATCAAATCAATAATAAGTAACACAAGTGATACTACTCATAAACTCAATTACACACACACACTCGCATATACTCATTTCACCATCAATTATACTCAATTATAACACCAATCATGGTTGTAGCAATCAAACTCAAAGACTCTTTAACTCACCGCTACATCATATACTCTACTCTTATACTCAATATGAAATCCAACTCATCTCTTGTTATCCACCGATAACAGAACCATTTCGACTCTAATTTATTTCAATATCAATATAACACACACGTATATACATATGTATTACCTACAACAAGATATGACTCTTATTTATCATACGAACATAATCTCAATCGTGCATTAAATCACACTCAAAATCTCATTCTCGTATATTAAATCACATGTTTCTCAATTATAACTTGGCTATCTCAACCAATTTAAAATCAATAGTAACCTGTAAATTCACAATTTAATCATAAGAATGAATTATAGTTACTCACCTGATGTCAACTCAGAATTTGGAACCCCCAAATTACGCGTACCGGGCTCCTGTTCACTAGACATGGTTATATCACCATAGTCTAAATCAATTTTCCAACATCCACAATCATTTCAACAACATCTATCTCAAAGATGTACAAATCAAAAGAGGAAAAGGAGTATAAATGGTAAATATCAACTCTATATTTACCGAAACCCCCAAATCCGCGGTTCTACTCATTCAACCGTAGAAACTCAACAATACTCTCACCAATAACTCTAAAGGCATCCACTAACAATCTATTAACAACATATATAACAATATATAGCTAAAACACTGAAATCAAAACTAGGGTTTCAAAACCCCCAAAACGAAGAAATCACTCACCTTGATGATTTAGGAATCGTGAACGTGCTTACGGGGTTAGAGTATCCATACATTTCCCCACGCATCCCCTGGCTCAATTTGGTGGAAAATCGCCTTAGGAAGCTCTGGAATCGAATTTGGAGTGTTTTTCCCAGAAATGAGCATTTTCTGCACATTTAAAGGCTCTGTCAGGTCCACACGACCCCGTGTGGATTCTACACGACCCTGTGTGGATCCACCGCTTCTACTATTTGCTCACTGCACGATTCTACACGACCCCGTGTAGAATCTACACGACCCGTGCAAGTCTGGAACTAAATTTTGGCTCACTGCATGATTCTACACGACCCCGTGTGGAATCTACACGCCCCCGTGTGAATCTGGAATTTCACTTGGTTTTTCGATCGTAACTTTCTCGTTTCTTATCCGTTTTTAACAATCCTTATATGCTTAGAAAGCTAAGGAAAAGTTCTACAACTTGATTAGGCTAATTATAACTTTAGACTAACACATCTCTAAACAACTCATATGTAAGACCACACCGGTTATAAGGTAATAACTCTACTTACCGTAGTAAGCATCTCAAAATGAAAAAATGGGTCTTACAAATAAGTATAAAGTCTTTATCTCTTTATTAAAACTAAATGAATAAGTGTCACATCCGTGACTTATGAAGTAAGAGTCTAATGTGTAAAGAATGAATGTAATATGTTAAGAGTCATATTTATGACTAATGAATGAAAGAGTCATATTTATGATTAATTAATGTAAGGGTCATCTTTATGATTATTATGAAAGAGACTACGATTATAATTAATGAGATGGAGTTATTGTTATCACTAATGTATAATGAGTCATCTTTATGACTAATGTGAAATGGACTATAAGTATGAATAATTTAACAGAGTCATTCCTATGACTTAATATGTAAAGAAGTTGTTTTGCAAGATAAGTAAATATGAATATGATAATAATATTTCACGAGTAAAGTAAATGCTAATGAATATATGTATGAAAGTATTATAACTCTAAAATCTTGTAACTCACGAGACTTTATAGCCTTATGTATTCTCTTTATGTCTTGTGTCCAAGGTTATACAAGGATTAAAGATGCTATAAGTATTATGAATATATAGGGAGTGAAACCTATTTATGTTCGTTTATAATGATATTGTAATAAAGTTCTTGTTTGTTGCTATGGTTGTAATGATATGATTGGTGATTTCCCCGTTTTTTATAACAATGATGTAAAGTTTTAAAGGGACCAGTTTCTAATGAAATGAATTACAAAACCATAGCATTTTAAACCAAAGAAAAATTTGGGTTCTCACACTCAGCAACACCATTATTTTATGTGTTCCAGGAGGAGTCGGTTGTAAAATAATTCCACAGTTTCTTAGATGATCGTAGAATTATTTACTAATATATTCTCCACCCTATCAGATCGAGGGATCTTAATCCTTTTGCCTCATTGATTCTCTACTTCATTCTAAAATGTTTGGAACACTTTGAAGGTTTCAAATTTATGTTTAATCAAATAAACGTACTCATATCTACTAAACATCATTAGTAAATGTGACGAAGTATCGTTTTCCATATCTTGTGGCTGATCTGAACGGTCCACACACATCAATGTGTATGAGGTCCAACACATCTTTTTCTTTTTCACAGTTTCCTATGAATGGCGCTTTTGTCATCTTGCTTAATAAACAAGACTCGTATACATTATCAAATTTGGGATCGAATGATTCTAAAATCTCATTCCCTTGGAGTTTGACGATGCATTTCTTGTTTATATGGCCAAGATGAGAATGCCATATATATATATATATATATATATATATATATATATATATATATATATATATATATATATATATATATATATATATATATATATATATATATATATATATATTTATATATATATATATATATATATATATATATATATATATATATATATATATATATATATATATATATATATATATATATATATATGATTTATCCAATATTCTTTTGGATGCATCTGAATCAACATTCAAGATTAAACCATCATTTCTTTTAATGCTTCTGACAGTTTCATAAATTTCATTTGTAGGACATGCTAAAGTAAAGACTGCTATTTTTAAAAACCAAAATATTTTCACTATCAAAACCGAAGTCAAAACCAACACGAACAAAGGACTAAAAGAAATAATGTTCCTAGCCATTTCTGGTGAATAACAACAATCTAATAAACTAATAAAAAACCTAGAGGATAGCATGAGTTTGTAATCCCCAATCCTTTTGACAACCGTTTTATGTTTGTTGCTGAGTATCATGTCAAACTCCCTATGCCTCGGTTTCTTACTTCTTATTAGTCCCTATACATCAGTACGAATGAGAGTACCACAAATAGCCTTATCAGGGTTGGGTATGGGCACTATCATAGAATTAGCCTTTAGGGATTTTCTTTTATAAAGCAAATTAAACATGTTGATTGATTGTGTCCTAAAATTGCTGAGAATTGTAGATTTTAGTTTTCATGAATGTATGTTACGGAACAAACCCAAAAATCTGGGTTTTGTAGAAAGAAAGAAAGAGAGAGAGAGAGAGAGGGAGAGAGAGAGAGAGAGAGAGAATATGGGAATGGAGGGAGGAGTGGGTTTAATTTTTTTATTTAGTAAAAATATAAATAGGTTAAAAGAAAAACAAAAAAGAAATAGGAAAGGGCAATAAGGTTATTTACTTGGACCAGGGACATCCGGTGTTCGTTTTGGAAACCATAGTGACTACAACGTTCATTTTTCAATACTTGAACCAATATCGTAACATTAAGAAGACCATAGGTACCTATGGTGTAATTAACTCTTTTTTAAAATTTAGAGTAAATTACACGAATCATCCCTCTTGCAACTGTCAAAAGGCACGTTTAGTCCATATTTTCAAAAATTAACTCGGACCATCCCTCATTAGTTTAAAACTTGCGTATTTCATCCCTAACATATGGTTTTGTTTTGTTTTTAGTCCTTGCCCGATCTGAAATGACCGTAATACTCTTAATAGTTTTTTTAATTTTCTTTATATTAATTAGTACTTTTTAAATTAAAAGAAAAAAGAAAAAATCCCAGCACACACTCTATCTCGCTCTCTCCCTACCTCGTTCTTTCCCCATTTTCTTCACCCTCTTCACCGGAACCACCATCACCACTTCTATTCTCCTTCTTGAAATCAAACTCATCTGATAAATACATTTGCTAAAGCTCTTCTTCCCCTAAACCCTAAATCTTTATTGAAAATCAGTTTGTTCAAAGGGAAATCCCATATTCTCTTTGGGAGCCATCGGTTACAAAGAACCCACCTGATAAATACATGCATCTTCTGTGCGTGTGACCGTCTGCAACACTGAGAACCAGAATAGACGAAGTAGTGGTGGCGGTGGTGAGTAAATAGAAAGAAGATGGGTTGATTTTGATGGATGGAAGTGATGCTGCCATTAGGTAGGTGGTAGTGGCTGCGATTCAGGTCAAGGAAATCTGATGGCTGCAGTTCAAGTCTAGGGAAATACGACTTTAGGGCAACGTGGTGGTGGTCACTTCAAGACAGCGGCGGTGGTGGCTTCAAGGTAGTGTGGTCCGATGGTGGCTGGAGGTTGTTTTGAGTTTCTTCAATGAGTTTGCAAATGGTAGGTTTGGTTTAAAGGGTGAGGGGTAATAAAGATACCCAAGAGAGAGAGAGAGAGAGAGAGAGAGAGAGAGAGAGAGAGAGAGAGAGAGAGAGTATATGATGGATGTAAACGGGGTCGGGTGGGTGGAGTTATTTTTTTCTTTTTTTAATTAAAAAATAATAAACAAATAATGAAAATTCAAAAAAGAAATAGAAAATGGCAATATAAGCATTTTACATCTATCAGAGACGAAGTGTGTAACTTTTAATGATATAAGAGACGATTCGAGTTAATTTTAAAAAAGAAAGACTAGACGTATTCTTTAACACTTATACAAAAGAGTGAAGGACGATTCGTTCAATTTACTCTAACGCTGTGTTCCCGAGTCTCATTTATCGAGAGAAAGGGAGAGAAGTGGGTGGAAGTGAGAGGAAAAAGAAAAGTTTTTATGTTCCCTAATTTTTTTATGGAAGGAAGTGGAAAGAAAAGAAATGAATGAGAGGATAATATTCCCTCCTAACTTTCCTTCCGATTTGGAAGGATTTGGAAGGAAAGAAAATTACTAGTAAATTAACACTTAATTATAATTTTTCTTTCCCTTCCTTTTCACTTGAGAACACATAAAACGTTCTTTTCCTTTAATTTTTCTTTCGACTCGGAAACACGAAAATATAGCTTTCTTTTCATTTCCCTACCCTTCTTTTCTCTCCTTATTTTCTTTTATTTTCTTTTCTCTCTATGCTAAAACTCGGGAACTAAACATAAAATTTACTAATTTAGCATATCTATTAAAATAATTTAGCATATCTATCAAAATTAGTTGAGATAGATAGAGGGAGAGAATTTAGAAAGAAAAAGAAAACGTTTTAAAGCCCGTTTTAAATCCTTTTATACTACCATCTCCGACAGTTTTTATACTCCACCTTTTGTTTTTTTTTCTCTCTCTCTATC
>JAKNSD010000031.1:0-58977 GCA_023525715.1 Cichorium intybus
ATATATATATATATATATATATATATATATATATATATATATATATATATATATATATATATATATATATATATATATATATATATATATATATATATATATATATATATATATATATATATATATATATATATATATATATATATATATATATATATATATATATATATATATATAGGGTTAGGATCCAGTAGGAACCCAAAATCCGGTAGGAACCGCGAGAACTATTATCGTCCAATCATTCTTATAAGGGCAATAACGTCAAAACGTCTTCATTCGACGTGACGCAATCACGTGCGACGCACGTCCACGGAATGAAATACAAACTCGAGGATTTAAGTGAGTTTTTTTTTTCAACTTGATTTAAGTGAGTTTCTTTTCTTTTTTCGTTATTTTTTTCAAAAAAAAAATTTTTTTTCAAATTTTTTTATTTTCGATTATACTCGGTTTTTAGATACTTATTTTTTTATTATTTTTATTATATTATTTTTTTTTGATTTTTTTATTTTTTTTGAATGCTACAGTACTCGATTTTTAATTTTTTTTTGTTTTTTTTTCATTTTTTATGTATATTTTTTAATTTTTAATTTTTTAATATTATTTTTAACGTTTTTTTTCGTATCTTTAATCTAATCATTTTGGATCATGATATTTTTAATCATAACGTTTTGGATCACGTATTTTTGGATCATAACATTTTGGATCATATTTTTTTTTTTTTTTGCATCTTGGATCATAAGTTTTGAATCATTTTGTCGTTATATGTTTTTTTTAACTCGTTTTGGATCATAACGACTTTTGGATCTTCAATCATAACGAATATTGCATCTTTGATCATAAGTTTAGAATCATTTTGTCGTTATATGTTTTTTTTAACTCGTTTTGGATCATAACGACTTTTGGATCTTCAATCATAACGAATATTGCATCTTTGATCATAAGTTTTGAATCATAAAACATATTTTGGTTTTAATATTTTTGGATCATATGTATTTTTTTGCTATTTTGATGTGTTTTTTTACTTAAAATATAAAAATGAACACGAAAAAAACTTTTTTTTTTCAATTTTATTTTTGCAAACTTACTAATATAATATCTACAATTATCCATTAAATTTTCATAATTTTTGGAAATGTTTTTTAATTTTTGATTCTTTATAATAATAAAAAATAATTTTTTTTTCAAATTTTCATGATTGTGCTTGTTTTGTAGAGAATTAAATTTTAAAAACTTTTGTTTTTTTAGAATTTTTTTTATAAAGAAAAAAAAGTTATGGCCCAAAAACAAAGCAGATGAATAAAAAAAACTCAGCAAACCATATAGCGACAAGTGTCGCAATCTGGTGGGGTCTCGTTGCAATTACCATATTAACCTTATTAATTTGTATTATCCACCCAATAGTTTTGATTTTTATACAACTAGCCCCCCAAGCTTTTAAGATGTGACATTTTATTCACATTGAATCTTATCCACCCATTTTTCATGATTAAATGTCCAGATTTGTACTTACGATTCTTACCGGATTTTGGATTCCTACACGATCCCCATTCTATATATATATATATATATATATATATATATATATATATATATATATATATATATATATATATATATATATATATATATATATATATATATATATATATATATATATATATATATATATATATATATATATATATATATATATATATATATATATATATATATATATATATATATATATATATATATATATATATATATATATATATGAATGAGTTCAAATGAGAACTATTAAAAGGTTAAGAACCGTGAGAACCGATATTCACACATTAAGAATCATGTTTTTTTCGTTTTTTTGTTTTTTCACACTTGTTTATTATGTGAAAATACATCAAACTTAATAAAATTCCTTAATTTTTAATACGTTTTACAATATTCACAATATAAAAAAAAATTATAGTTATTAAACTGTGAATATTATAACGTAATTTTTTTTTCTTTAAAACACATCAATATTGATATCTAATAGCAAATGAAGGATACATATATATTTTTATGTGTTTGACAATTTTATTTTGATAAAAAAACAAGTGTTAAAAATAAAAAATACAACATTATTAAACTGTGAATTAGTGGTTCTCACAGTTCTCAACCTTTTAGTGGTTCTTATTTGAACCCTTCCCTCTCTCTCTCTCTATATATATATATATATATATATATATATATATATATATATATATATATATATATATATATATATATATATATATATATATATATATATATATATATATATATATATATATATATATATATATATATATATATATATATATATATATATATATATATATATATATATATATATGGTTGGGTTCAATAGAGAACCAATTTAAAACAAGGAACCAAGGAACCAATCGTGTGGTCGGAATGCTAAAGATCTACGGCCATAAAAAGGATGTACATTTACTAGTTAGACGTCAATGTAGAGGATTATAGCAAAAAACCCACTTCGTTTTTTGTGTTTTTTAAAATTTTAAGCTTATTCTTTTTTCAAAAAAAAAAACTAAAAATATCAAAATTCATAATTTTTCATCCTCTTTAAATAGACATCCATATTGATATACAATTGTTTTTTGTTTTTTTTATACTTCAAGTTCGTCCAGATTCACCACGCAAATCTGAACTGAACTGTATTGTTTTAGATATATATTCCTTCACATATAAATGACAATTCTATTCGATTTATTGAATAATTTTTGACCAATCACATGTGAATTTTTAGGAAATCATTTTGAATTTCAGTTAATTCAATTGTATATGATATCAAATCGTTGAAATAGTAAAAATATAAGTGATTTTTCTTGAATTCACTTCTAAATCTAAGAATGTTTTTAAATTTACATGAGTTGTTATTGAATTATTTACAATTATTGAAAAAAATTGAATTCAATGACTATTTACATGTGAATTATCTTCCATACAAATTTACTACAGTTTATATTTACATTGTGAATTTTAACTTTTTTTTTTGTTTTATACATGCTAATTCACATATAAATGGTACTTGTACTTGGCTTTTTCAACAATTTTTTATCATCTACATGTGAATATTAAGCAAATTAATTTGTGAATCTAAATTAATTCATTTGCGTATGATCAAAAGGTCAAAAATAGTGTGCATCTAGTTTTAGATATATAGAGATCCATATTGATATACAAAATTTTTTGTTATTTTTTTACTTCAAGTTCGTCCAGATTCATCTTGTGAACCTGAACTGAACTGAACTGAACTGCATTGTTTTAGATATATTCATTCACATCTAAATGACAAATCTATCCAAATTTTTCAATAATTCTTTACCAATCACATGTGAATTTTAAGTAAATCATTTATGAATCTCAGTTAATTCAATTGTTTATGATATTAAAACATTAAGATAGTAAAAAACATTAATGATTTTTCTTGAATTCACATCTGAATTTAAAAATATTTTTTAATTACATAAGTTGTTATTGAATGATTAACAATTATTGAAAAAATTGAATTCATTGATCATTTACATGTGAAATATCTTCCATACAAATTTAATACAGTTTATATTCACATTGCGAATTTTAACTGCTTCTTGTTTTAGACATGTTAATTCACATATATATGGTAATTGTACCTTGATTTTCAACAATTTTTTATCATTCATATGTGAATTTTAAGCAAATTCACTTGTGGATCTGAATTAATTCATTTGTGTATGATCAAAAGGTTCAAAATAGTATGCATCTAGTTTAATACATATTAATTCACATATAAATGATCATTGAACCTGATTTTTTTCAACAATTTTTGATCATTCATGTGTAACTTTAAGTAAATTAATTTGTGAATCTTAGTAAATTCAATTGTACATTATCAAAATATTGAAATTGTAAAGAATATAAATGAAATTACTTAAATTCAATATGAATTTAGTCAAATTCACAATGCAAATCTAAAAGTTTATTTAAATTCACATGAGTTGTTATTGAATGATCAATTATTGTTGAAAAATATAATTTCAATGATCATTCACATGTGAATAAAATTCTATAACACTTGTTATAGTTCAGATTCACATTGATTAAGTGTTGTAAATCTGAACAAGCTTTTTGAATTTTTTTTCGTTTTTACTATATTGATATGGATGTCTATTGAAAGAGAATAAAAAATTATGAATTTTGATATATTCGATTTTGTATTTCGATAAAAAATAAGCTCTAAAAATAAAAAATAAATAAATAACGAAGTGGGTTTTTTGGAATTATCCGCTACATGTGCGTTCAATTAAGAAAATTACAACCTTATCTCCGGCCGTCGATCATTAGAATTCCAACGGCTCACGATTGGTTCCTTGTTTTATTTTGGTTCTCTATTGATCATATATATATATATATATATATATATATATATATATATATATATATATATATATATATATATATATATATATATATATATATATATATATATATATATATATATATATATATATATATATATATATATATATATATATATATATATATATATATATATATATATATATATATATATATATATATATATATATATAAAAGATGTTTTTGGTTTATTCAATAAAAGACGTGCCGCTGAAATCCATAGTTTGAGCGTTTTCCTTTGATTTAATCCTCCCTTGTTCGATTTATGTTCCTTTTTTTTTTTAAGTTCTCTCCTCTACTAAAAAGTTATATTTCGGAGGTCTACTTTTACTCTTTGTATAGATTTTCAAAATCAACAAACTAAACTTGGTCTTTATGTGGATCGCCATTGTTTGTTATGTTACTATTGATAATCTTCCTTTAACAGTTTCTGAATTACGTCTGCAAAACAACGTTAGAAATAAATGGACGTGAATGAGGCTCGTGTTTAATGCAATTCACTTAAACAAATTCTCCGTCTGTTCCCAGGATACAACAGTCGAAGTAGAGAGTATTGCCGGAGACGACACTTGCCTAAAAAGTTCGTCGGAAAATTGTATGCAGGGAAGAGGAGTGAGTTCTGGTGTATTCAGAATGAGAGCCAAAGACTGTTTATATACTAGTTCTTTGTAACTGTCGTTATTTAATGGATTAATTACATTCGTGTCCGCAGGTCGCGCCCATACACACAAGTTTGACGAATTTAGCCTATGAAATCCAAATTTGCACCTCCTGTGCGTATGTAGGTGTTGGAGTAAAACAATACATAGAAGTTTGTAAGCCCATTGCATATCTATGCTTGTAAACCCACTAAAAGTTTATTATTTCTCCTATGTGAGACACATTCTCACACCCACTTTATTTTGCTAACTTTCTTTCAAAATACAAATTTTGAGTATCGATATCTCATTCACACATACTTTATTTTCGACACATTATATATCGCCTCGAAGTTCTTATGGAGGAGGGTACTAACCCACTAAGAGTTAACTATATATATAACACATAAATGTATTTAAATGTGTCCAAAATTAGGAAAAAACTACATAGTTTTTCCAACATGTTGTAGTATACGTGCATGGTCATAACTACACAATAGAGTTTGGTGGACATTTAGACCATCTACAATAGGAGTTTAATGAAATGAAATTGAATATAATATAAGAAAGTATAGAGGATTTTAATGAAAATTAGAGTAAAAATCGGTTTTAATTTTTTCTCTTTATACATGATATTCGATTGAACTCTTTTAAAGTTCAATACATTGAAGATGACATTAGTCCAATTTACTAGAGAGTTGGCTAATCGTATTTGCTATTCTTTTTCTTGGTCGTAATTGTTTATTGTATATAGTACATTAGCTAGGTAAGACAAGGATCGTTGAGTTATTTTACGTCAAAGTAAACTGAAAAGTATAAACAATTATTTGTTTTATTCAATTTATCTAGTGGTAACTAAAAATTTTATACACTTTTTTCTTCGATCAAGCTCTGTAGATGGGTTTGTCATGTTCTACTTGGCCTACAATTGTAGTTTTTTGAATTATTGACACATATTGGTTTTATTCGTAAATAAAAGAAAATATGTTTTTTGCATGTGTTATTTTGTGATAACAATATTAAATAAAAGGGCAAATTTCATAAAAGACACTAACTTTTCAAAAAAATTCGATTTTGACATTGTGTTATTTTTTTTTCAATTAAGTCACTAAGTTTTTAATTTTTTTCAATTAAGTCACTATGTTTTCAATTTGGTTTCAATTTTGACCATTTGACCTGTCAACCCGGTAGTCAACTGACGTGGCATGATGACGTGTTAGTCTTTGATGATGCGACGCTGACGTGGCATGCTGACGTGGCACCCGAGTGTCAAAATTGAAACAAATTTGAAAACATAGTGACTTAATTGGAAAAAATTGAAAACTTAGTGTTTTAATTGAAAAAAATAACACAGTGTCAAAATCAATTTTTTTTGAAAAGTTAGTGTCTTTTTTTGGAATTTTTCCTACATTTTTTAAAATGATAAATTCATGATTTTTACGTTTTTAGAACGCATAAATATATTTTTTTACGAGTATAAAGACATATTTTTATACTTTTAGAAGCATACATACATTTTTCATAAGTATATATACATATTTATACTTCTAAAGACGTAAAAAACGTATTTATACTTCTAAAGACGTAAAAAATGTATTTATACTTCTAAAAATATAATAATATGTATTTATACTTCTAAAGACGTAAAAAAACGTATTTATACTTCTTAAAATGTATTATACTTCTAACGAACGAACTTAAACCAACATAAAAATATATTTATATTTCTAAAAACATAAAAATATGTATTTATACTTCTAAAGACGTAAAAACATATTTATACAACTAAAATGTATTATACTTCTAACCGAACGACCGTAAACTAACATAAAAATATGTATTTATACTTCTAAATGAAAAAACATACACGGACGAATTTAAACCAACATAACGGAACAAATATAAACAAACAAACAGAAATTAACGAACAAATACTTATTTTTATGTTTTTAGAAATATAAAATACGTTTTTTTTACATATAATCACGTATGGTATCAATCAAAAGCACGTTTTTTTTGCATATAATCACGTATCTTATCAATCAAAAGTACGTTTTTTTTTGCATATAATCACGTATCTTATCAATCAAAAGCACGTTTTTTTTTTGTATATAATCATGTATCTTATAAAATACGTTCGTTTTGCATATAATCACATATCGTATCAATCAAAATCATGTTTATAATGGAAAAATATTGAGAAAGAGTTTTAAACTTGTTTTATAATACGTATTTTATTGATATATACATGTTTATATGCAGAAAAACGTATTTATATTTTTAAATACATAAAAATACATTTTTAAAAGCAGAAAAACGTATTTATATTTTTAAGAAGTATAAATACGTTTTTTACGTCTTTAGAAGTATAAATACATATTATTATATTTTTAGAAGTATAAATACATTTTTTACGTCTTTAGAAGTATAAATACGTTTTTTACGTCTTTAGAATTATAAATATGTATATATACTTATGAAAAATGTATGTATGCTTCTAAAAGTATAAAAATACGTCTTTATACTTGTAAAAAAATATATTTATAATTTCTAAAAATGTAAAAATATGAATTTATCATTTTAACAAATGTAGGAAAAATTCCAAAAAAGACACTAACTTTTAAAAAAAAATTGATTTTGACACTGTGTTATTTTTTTCAATTAAAACACTAAGTTTTTAATTTTTTCCAATTAAGTCACTATATTTTCATTTTTGTTTCAATTTTGACACTCGGGTGCCATGTCAGCATGCCACGTCAGCGTCGCATCATCAAAGACTGACACGTCATCATGCCACGTCAGCTGACTACCGGGTTGACCGGTCAAATGGTCAAAATTGAAACCAAATTGAAAATATAGTGACTTAATTGAAAAAAATTGAAAACTTAGTGACTTAATTGAAAAAAAAAATAACGCAGTGTCAAAATCGAAATTTTTTGAAAAGTTAGTGTCTTTTATGAAATTTGCCCTAAATAAAACTATAAGATACCAGATTTTGTTAGTCTGGTGGGGTACGGAAAGACCACAGTAATGAAATCGAGTGCTATAGCGAGAAACGCGTGGGTCGTATATAAAAGATTTAGTATATTGTTTGATATCAAGATTAGGTCTTTGTCCATTAAAATAAAACCACAACTTTTTTCCACAAGGCTATAATATATCGCGTAAACGTGCTACATACTTTAAGATGAGTCACGTATCCATCTAGATTCTGGGTGACACTAAAAGCTAGAAGCAAAACCTTGATATTAAACAATATACTAAATCTAGTAACGAAAAAACAGGTTTTTGAAATATGTAATTTAAGTTTGGTTTTTAAGAATTGCTCGAGGTGAAAGATATCGAGTGTCATAATAGTATTTAAAATGGATAATTGAGAAAGTATTGAAACCAAAGTACTGCTGCTAACAAAACTAATAATTATGACAACCGATTAAAAGTAGGTTATGTTGGAAATTTTGTGGGTATCAATTGGAATATTTGTTATTCCGTATTTTGCTTAAGCAAATACTCTATATCTATATAAATTATGCGCTCATTGGCAGTAACCAAGTTGGAATGCACGAAAGAAAGATAGTATTATCGTGTGTTTAAGATAAAATTAGACTATCATAATATATATGTGGTCCCACATACATACTATTATATACTAGACTAGTATAAAAGACTTGAAATGAATACATGACTATTTGGGGTGTTGCTGAACTCGATACATACATATATATGTCTCTTATAGGATACATGTGCATGATAAACATAAAATCCTATATTAATCAACGGACTGGTATCTTCCAATCAAGACTACAGATGAAAGACTTCTTCTAACTATTCAATACGACTGAGATCCTCGCGTCCCGATGCTATGCCATGAATTTCATGGTCATGTTAATGAAAATGTGAAGCCATGCTATCACGGTATCACCTATATATCCTTTGTGTTCAATACTATCCGCCCCTTTATTGCCATTATCATCGTGATTCCCGTATACGTAAACTTTGTCTCCCCCAGTTATTTTGACCAAAACGATTTTCTTTCCGTACAATATTTCTGCATTGTCAGTTCCAAGCCAGTTCATGCCCACTACCACATCGAAACCTTTAATCCCCATTGGAAGGTCAAATTTGAATATCCGACCATTAATATTAGTGGCACAATCCGGATACATTATGTCGGACTGATACGCTCTTACCATCCGCTATCCCTATGACATAGGTTTCTTTCAAGGTTGCTAACGGTCCAACTAGCTTAGAACAAAAATCATGTGATAGGAACAAAAAATTTGCACCCGAATCAAATAGCACCCAAGCGAAGTCAGAGTCAACAAGTAAGGTACCTGTTACCACGTCATGTGTGTTCCGGGCCTCCTCCTCTGCCATCTGAAATGCATGGCCTTTCACTTTATTTGGATCTTCCTTTTTGTTAGCAGTAGAAATCAACGTCTCAGACCCTTTCTTTGGACATTCGTGCTAAGGTGCCCCTTTTCATGCCATGAATAGCAATCGATCTCTTTGTGTCTACATATGGTCGCTTTATGGCGCCGCTTTCCACAACTTTTGGCCATCCCGATTTTTGTACGGGTATACCCCTTGTGAATCCTTCCGCAATTCGAGCACTTCTTACCGTCTTTCACAAAATCACTTGTCTTAGTCTTCCCGCTCACATGCCTGCTCTTTGCTGGTTCGCCTTTCCAATCTCGTTTCCTCTTTTCTCCCCATTTTTCTTTTCTTGTTCTATCTGGTTAAGAGTTTCTTCCACATCCCTCGCTTTCTCGATCACTTCATCTGGGGTGGACGCTTTTTTTACTTCCAAGGTTTAATCGGGGGCAACCCCTTGAGATAGCAATTCACCCATCCCCGGTCAGAAAGGAGGTCATCACCAATAAATGGTAAAAGGCTATTAAACTTCTTCGTATATTCATCATTTTTCATCGATTTTTGTCTTCAATCTTCCACTAGCTTTTCAACGTCTCGGACGGGACAAAATTTGGTTGAGTCGCGTCATAGATTCATCCCAAGTCAACTCTAAGGCTTTTGATGGGGCCGACAAGGTTGGAGGTGATGTTCCACCATACAAGAGCATCACCCTTCAGTAATTGTGATGCGTATCCCACCTTTTTATCCTCGCGACACCCACTAATTCGGAGGACTTATCCGATTTCTCTTATCCACCTCATAGTCTTTTTGGGATCGGTACTCCCTTCGAAGTCTTTTGGACTGTACGCCATCAGGGTTTTGAAAGTACACCCCACTTTCGTGCGAGGAATAGAGAGTCCCTCACTTTCTTTCTCGCTCGGGTGGGGGGACACTTGCGGTAGACTTATCATTCGAGAGTCACAAGGAGCTTTCAGACCCAGTCGATCCTTAATAATGTTGTGCACGTCCTCCTTGATTTCATTTCACAAGCTTTTTAGCATATCTTTGCTAGTTTCAAGAGTTACCGGTGGCGTAGGGCATTAATTCCCGAATTGTCCTCATCGTGAGGTGTTGGCGTGTTACTTGCCTCTTGCCCTTCTAATAGGGGTCCTCAACCGCTTCTAGTATTCACTATTTGCTACAACACAAGTAGTGCTTTCAATTTCTACATTTCTCATGCAGTTAGAACGGTTCTTTATATTTCAAAGCGTGAAACACATTTAATATAGCGTTCATAGGCAACATACCTTAATTCACATTGTTTAAGTCCTACTACTCCCATATAAGCAGTGATAGGGTATTTGTTTCCCTAATCTCTCTCACAGTCTAAGCCTAGGTTTATGATAGAACCTAATTTGCTTAAAATATGGCTCTGATACCAACTGTAATGACCTAAATAATTCAAATATAATAATAAAATTGGAGTTTATGGAAAATGGTCCCATTTTTTCTTTTTATATGTCAATCGTTCACAAAATATAAAGTGGTGCACCATAGGGTTTACAATTTGATATACAAGAGTCACGATAAAAATATTATACATTGCTACACTATAAAAGGAATCCAAATCATTCTATTTCTCGTGTCTCGGGCTTACTGGTAGGTGCACTAGTACAAAAACCCCTCTAACTCCATCATATTCTTTGTTTTCGATTCCTGGATTGATTTTACAACAATCACCACAATAGAGGTAAGACAAATTGTCTTGTGAGTACCTAAAACTATCATCAACATAACATTATAATTTATTTACAATAATGAAAGATATATGTATCTAACATTTATCACACAACCAACTGCTTTTACTTGGGTCGTGTGGGGCCCTTCCCAAGATCTCAAACAAGTGAGGTTGTTGCTCAATTGTTCCGTCTCGCATGGGGCCTTTCCCCAATTGATCTACCGCGATTGAGGTCATTCCTCAAACCACCAAGGCAAGCCCTTGACATGGTCACATGGGCATCGCGTTCCCTCATCCCCCTATGGGATGTATGTCTAGACATACTCTCTTTTTGACCCAACCATTAACCTAGGAATTCTAGGCACTTACCTTACCAAGTAACTTATACATACATATTAACCATAATTCTATATCATGGCAACAAATCCACATCACGTAACATCTTGACATACATTTGATGGTTAAGGTATCATGTACTCACCTTGGTTTGTTCAACTTGTCAAGATCAATCCCTTGCCTTGATTGCTTTTGGTCTTCTCTCTTCTCACCCCCAGGTTCCCATGTTCACATAATTCTCATCAACATATGGTCTTATGTGTTTATTTTAAATATTACTCCATTACATCCATCTTGATGTGTATTTGCCTACCCATTGAGTCTTATGGCTTAATCCATTAAGACTTTATCATTACTTGACTAAATTAAGAGCAAAATTAAAATTTCCAAACCACATTCCATTTATTACATCATTTTCCAACTATTATCAACATTTTCCTTCCACATAGGGTTTTAGCCCTAGGATCACTTCCATGACACAATTTCTCGTTCATATACACTAGTTTTACTAGGTATACCTTTGGTTACCATCCAAGAGCTATTTCAATATCATAATCTCATCATTTTACCTAAATCCTAGACTTTAGGGTTGAGTGGATTTTCCCACATAAGATGCAAATCAACACAAATAAAGCATTGAGTTTGAGTTCTTACCCTTGTATGATCACTTGAAGCTAATTCTCCTTAAATATGCCTTTGATTCTTGAAGATCCCACCAACACACACTAAAACCTCAAGAACACATACACTAATCTTTGAGAGAGAGTTAGGGGAATGTTCTAGTGACTTATAGGGGAAAACCCCTCTTAAAACCGATTTATTATCGGGTTAAACAGAGACTCATCAGGTCAACCCACATTTATCTGAGCTGGACCAATGAAATGGAGAAAAAGTCTGCTGGGCCGAGATAGTGTGCTATCTATCCCAGATCTCGTTGCTATTAGCTATTTCTATCGCGATTCTAAACCCTATTCGCGACATAGCGTTGCTAAAGTTACATCATTGTTTAACGTAAAAATCCCATGCACTTGGTGCATGGCAACTTGCTTCCTAAAGTTAGGCATAGAATAGCTACCTACTCTCGATAGCGTCACAAACCTTATATGTTCACGTCACTATAAAATGGATAGAAACTTCCTGTCCCAACTAAAAATTTTAAGTTGAAGGATACTAAACCGTAGGACCTAAAACTTTAATACTATGTCTAAAACACATATTATATTGCATGCAAATCATAAAATCTCAATATTACGATTTTTATCAAAGTTGACTTAACTAACCTTATGGTCCATATGTACATTTTATGATGCAAACTTAAAACACATATTCAAACTTGCATTCAGGTGCGGTCTTTACACTCACTACACCAATATGTATATATATATATATATATATATATATATATATATATATATATATATATATATATATATATATATATATATATATATATATATATATATATATATATATATATATATATATATATATATATATATATATATACTAGTTGTAAAACCCGTGTATTACACGGGATGATACAAAAAAATTATTAATTAAAAATATCTAAACATTAATAATTTTACATAAGAAATTTGTTTGTGTATCGTGATATCTTGCTTTTGATTTTTACTATTACGACTTTGTATTTTGATAAATATAATTGATTATGAGAATGTCACTGGTACTAAAATCAAATTCACTATTATGATTGGAATCGTTTTTCAAAATATTATGACGTCAATTGTCTCTCTATTGTCTCCCAAATCATTCTACACATTAAAAAATAATATGATATTAAAAACAATTATTTTTGAAATTAAATGATAACAATTAATTTTGAAATTGAATGATAATTAAATCGATCATTAATGAGTTAGAAACGTTTCAAACCAACTAGCTTTTTTTTAAAATTTAAAATTATGAGAAAATGACATGTGGCAAAATAAATGTGGTGATGACATGTGGCTTTGAGTTACTTATTTATTAGGATATATATATATATATATATATATATATATATATATATATATATATATATATATATATATATATATATATATATATATATATATATATATATATATATATATATATATATATATATATATATATATATATATATATATATATATATATATATATATAGGTCCCAAATACTCTCTTAAGACCTTCAATAAATGGTATCAATCACAATATGAACACAAACAATATCACCTTCAATGCACTCTTGATTGAACCAAAGACTAGTACATAAGATGTTGTTGTTGCTTGAGCTTTGACAATCTTTTTGCTATGATCTTCTAATGCTCCAAAACAACACACAAGGAACCAACCCTCAACAATGAGGACTCGACACCTACTTATACCTATCACCTATGGATCGAACAACAAAGCCACATGGGCCAAACGAGTTAGACCAGACCGAACAACATGTGGCCTGACCGAACAACCCATAGGTTGTTCGGTTCCAACCGAAAAACTATAAAAAGCCTATATCTTTGATATTTAACATTTTCAGTCCCTATAAATAAAAGATTAAACCAACTAAAATTAATTCCTAACAATCCCCCCTTGGTTTAATGCTTTCATTTATAACAACAGGCTTCTAGTAGGCTTCAGTTGAACACTATAGAGAATTTTCAACAATCTTCCCCTCAAGTTAACAATCTCCTCCTTAGCAGGAAAACTTTCCTCTTAGCAGGTGACAGGCATAGATGTTGATAAAAATTCAGCACAACTGCAGTGACAACTTTGTCTTCAAGTTGTCTTCAAATTTGGCTTTGAAATTCCTTAGGCTTTAGTAAGTGTCTTGAATCAGCACATCCAGCTTTTGATTTAACTTTGACTTTGACTGGAGTCTGACTCATTCATTTCTTCACTAGATCACTTCAAGTGTTGATGTAGTGACAAGTTGACTGAGGAGGAATTCAAACAACTTCTCATATAGAATTCAGCTTCACCTTCTTCGGGAACAAAACTTCGTGTCGAAATTCTTGAACGTTGCATTTGACTAGCACTTCTCGATACGTTCAGTGATTGCACATCCTGTGGGTCATGGAGTTATAAACTCTCACCACAGTTGTTCAAGGATTCACCCTTGGCTCAGAATGAGACTTCTCGCAGTATCTGTGTGAACCCGGAGGAACTCACTGTGATTGTTTGAGTATCGGTGAACTACTCGTGGCCATTTTGATTTAGGCCCCTACATATCCTTGATCAAAGATCTCAATACAGTTTTCAAGTTGACAAGTCAACTTGGCTCTTGGCGAGACGTTCAATGGTATCCAAACTCTGTGAAGTGTACCATCCTGGTGACAATTTTGAATCAGGTGAAGTTGTTGGGGTCTCACAGCTATTGTGGTAAACAACAACGATCACTGACCCAGAGTTTCGATATTTCATCAATGTGAGGTATTATCACATTGAGTCACGAATATCTTGTTTAGAAGATGATATGGGTCAAGGGTGGTATGAGCGTGTAATATGTCTTGGTTATTAGACATACCCATCGGCTAGACTTTCAAATTGTCATCAGTGTATGGTTTATTACACTGAATCATCCAACTCTTGAAATTAGAAGCTTTGTATGTAAGAATAGTTGTTGATGCCTCACATCTACTACTTGTGTTGTAGCAGATATCACTAGCATAGAATGTCGAAATATCATCACTACTTGGTTTAAAGTAATGAATCATCTATTTCTTGTATCAGAAATATAAAGGTGGTTAAGAATAGATTGGTGCATGTGATAGACTACGGTACGCAGTCTAACCATTGGCACATACTTTTTAACTCTTGACTTTGAGTGGTTTCTCTCAAAGTGTCTATAAGTTGGTGTTACACAAGAAAAACCTTAGATTGGGTCAAGAAAAAGTTGTCAGTGCTTCACACTCATTGAGGTGTACCAATGAGGATCACTAACACTTAAAAGTTACCTCAGCAGTGAGTGGTATTACTCGGTGCGTCGTCGGTAGGTAAAAATGTTTTTGGATTTTTTTAAATTTTTAAGAGAAGATATGAAAATTATAAAAGAAATCTAAAATCTTTTTGTCTTTTTAAGTTTTGTAATTTTTGTTTTGTTTTTCTTGATACCAATTGTAGTTACCTATAATTTCTGATACTACGTGTAATATAATTTTGAAAGGAAATATATGAAAACTATAAAAGAAATCTAAAATCGTTTTGTCTTTTTAAGTTTTGTTTTCGTAAGGCTGAGTCAAATTTTTGTTGTGTTTTTCTTCTCCCCCTAAATCTGTGCATGGGAAGAATTGCGGAATTAAAACATGAACAAATTAACTAAACAAAAAATAAAGTAAAAGAAATATTTACAGAACTGATTTAACAATCAGTGAAACGTATCATTTTGAGCATTTCGACTAGCACATTGAATCGAGCTTTTGCAACAGGTTTTGTGAACAAGTCTGCCACATTATTATCTGTGTGGACTTTTTCCAAATGAATCAATTTTCGCTCGTAGCAATCTCTGATAAAATGAATTTTAATATCAATGTGCTTAGTCTTAGAATGTTGAACCGAGTTTTTCACAAATTGGATATCAGCCTCATTGTCACAGAAGATAGGCGTATCAAGAAAGTTCATACCATAATCAAGGAGTTGATGCTGCATCCAAATGTCTTGAGAACAACAAGCCGAGGCAGCAACATACTCAGCTTCTGCTGTAGACGTTGACACGGTCTGTTGCTTTCTGCATTGCCATGAGATCAGTCTGTCTCCTAGAAACTGACATCCAGCACTGGTGGAATTTCTGTCAATTTCACACCCTCCATAGTTGCTATCTGAAAAAGCATAAAGATCAAATTCACGGTTCTTTGGATACTAGAGACCAAATTTTGGTCTCCCTTTAAGTTATTGAAAGATCTGTTTGACAGCATCAAGATGAGAAGGTTTAGGATTAGCCTTATAGCGAGCACATTGGCAAACTGCAAAAACGATATCCGTTCTGCTAGCAGTCATGTACATCAGCGAACCGATCATCGAACGATAATACGTTTGATCGACAAATTGGTCATCTGAATCTGAAGATAGCAGAGGTCGCTCAGCCATTGGAGTGTTAGCCTCTTTCGCATCCTTGAAACCGAACTTTGCAAGAATATCCTCCATGTACTTCGCTTGATGAATCAAGATACCTGTTGAACTCTGTTTGTCTTGTAACCCGAGAAACATCGTCATCTCTCCCAACAAACTCATATCGAACCTTTTCTTCATCACCAACTCAAACTCTTTGCATAGAACTTCGCTTGTTGAACCAAAGATGATGTCATCATCTACATAGATCTGGACAACAATTTGATCATCATCTTGGCGCTTGATGAACAATGTCTGATCAATTCTCCCGCAAGTGTAACCGTGCTGTAACAAATGCTTCGTCAAAGTAGCATACCAAGCACGAGGACCTTGATGCAAACCATAGAGGGCTTTATCAAGCTTGTTGACGTGATTTGGAAACTTGGAGTTGACAAAACCAGGAGGTTGATCAACATAAATTTCCTCTTTCACCTCACCGTACAGGAAAGCTGTCTTGACGTCCATTTGGTAAACAGTAAAGTTCATGTATGAAGCGTAGGCAAGGAAGATCCGAATCGCTTCAAGTCGCGCCACAGGAGCATATACTTCCGTGTAATCAAGTCCTTCAATCTGTCGAAAACCTTGAACCACCAGACGTGCCTTATTGCGCACAATTATTCCAGAATCATCTTGCTTGTTGCGAAACACCCATCTTGTATCCAAAGCCTTTTTACCTTCGGGTAGTTCCACCAATTTCCAGACGTTCAACTTCTCAAACTGGTTCAGTTCTTCATGCATAGCTTCCACCCAACTTGGTTCATTGAGTGTCATTTCTACGTTCTTCGGCTCGATTTGAGAGATAAAGCACGAATAGAGACACTCGTTAACTTGACCACTTTGGCTTCTGGTTAAAACACCATCATCCAGAGGGCCAATAACATTATCAATTGGATGGTCCCGTTGAATTCTTGAAGGAACAGCATATTGGAGCAAAGCAGTTGAGACCGGAAGATTAGTTATATTATCAACTCTTTTTGAGCCTGAAGCACCTCTATCAGAATCTCTGAAGTCATGAGAAGTACTTGTAATGTACTCATCAGGAATTCTTTCAGGAAAGAGATAATCCATGAGAGTAGAGTCAAAAAGATCACCAGGTTCAGGTTGAATAACATCTTCAGGGGTAGTTGATTGTTCAACAACTGGGGTATCACCAACAACTTGGGATGAGACTGTCAGAGCAACTTCAGTTATGGTAGCAGAATCAGGAGATGTACCATCATCATGAATATGATCTTCAAGAATGACTGATGGAGTGATAAGATCATGAATGAGATATTCGACATCTTCTCTGGTAATTCCACTAGGGCCTGGTTGTGTGCCTGAAACAACATCAGAAAGCACATAGAAAGGTTTAAACAGTTCAGCATAATCAAACAACCAATCAGGTCCAACACGAGCATCAGTTGGATTCTCTTCTAGCCAGCGAACATCATATGACTCCACAATCTGCTTTGTTGCCTTGTTATACACTCGATACATAGTTTTACTTGCATATCCAACGAAGTAGCAATCATCCGCTTTGGAGTTGAACTTCGGAGTAGCTTCAAGATGAAGAAGAGTGCAAGGACAACCAAAGGTACGAAAATGCGAAACATTTGGCTTGCGACCATAGAGAATCTCGTAAGGTGTCTTCATTTGAGGTTTGTTGATGATGACCCGATTCTGAACATAACAGGCTGTGTTGGTGGCTTCAGGCCAAAATATCACCGACAGTTTAGACTCACATAGCATGGTACACGCATCATCAATAAGAATTCTGTTCCGTCGATCAGCAACACCATTCTGTTGAGGAGTACGAGCAGCACTATACGGACACATGATACCTTTATCTGCACAAAACTTGTTTAGAACTACATTCTTGAATTCCGTTCCATTGTCGCATCTAATGGCTTTCAGCTTCTGATTCATTTGATTTTCTATGAGCTTGATGAATCTAATAACTAGATCTGCAGTTTCACTTTTGTTCTTTAAGAAGAAAACCCAGGTAAAACGTGAGTAATCATCAATAATAACTAAACAGTAAGAACTGCGATTAAGACTGAGAACATTAACCGGGCCAAATAGATCCATGTAAATCAGCTGAAGAATCGAATCAATGGAATTGATCAGTTTGGGCTTATGTGGCTTTCTGTGATGTTTGCCTTGAGCACAGGCAACACATTTCTCGAATGTAATGAAGTCCTTGATTGGAAGTCTTGCAACGATGTTGTTCTTTACAATATGATTTAGATTCTTTGCGTTGACATGACCGAAACATTTATGCCACAACATCGCGCTTTGTTCTGCAGCACTTGAGAATAAGCAGGTGACGTTTTCGGGAGTGTTGATTCATGTCGATGATGTAAGCATTCCTTTTTCGTTCAGATCGAACAAGAATCCACTCCTCTGGAATGACTACACCGGGTTTGAGAATTAGACATTCCTTCTTTGTAAAATGGGTTGAAAAACCCTTGTCGCAGATTTGAGAAACGCTTAGCAGACTGTGCTTGAGCTCAGGTACAAATTTTACGTTCTCAAATTTCAACACACCATTCGACACCGTCCCTCTCTATGTGATCATCCCTTTTTCACCTCCCGCAAAGCAAACACATCCCCCATTAAATTTTTCAATGTTGTGAAGTTGGGACATGTCGCCTGTCATGTGCCTAGAACAGCCACTATCAACATACCAAGGTCTGCTGATATTCCTCCGTAACTGTTCTTGCACAAGTTATTGGATCAATTAGATTTAGGCACCCAGTCCATAAGGAAACTGGGTTGACCTTGACTATCAATACATTTAACTGATTCAAAACTCATGTCACGTTGATCAAATAATGGTGAAACACTTGAAAATGTTTTAACACTGCCTTTAGGAACCCATTTAACATTTGGTTTAAAACGTTTATCTTTTGACCAAATGGGAACATTTACATTTAATGTAGAATCAAAACTACTAGAAGTTGATTCTTGAAATGACTTCGGTCTTACAAAGGTTGGTAAGACATAATTACTTCTAGAAGCAGTTCGATTCCAGGCATTCGTGTTATTTTGATTTTTCTTTCTAGAATGTGACCTTGAGGGTTTTCTCTTATGATTTTTCCCTTTTGGTACATTCTGCCAAACCTGTTCATTTTGAGAAGCATACATGTGTCGGGGACAATTTCTGGCTATATGACCGGCAATTCCACAGTTAAAACAAGTCTGACTTTTTAAAGGTACATTGGAATTCTGTCCAGGTCCAGATATATGCAAATTATTTCCACACACATACAAGCATGCAACAGATTTATCAACCAAAATATTTTTCTTAGCAGTTTTCAAACCAACATCACACAAAGTTTTAGAATTAATAGAAATCTTAGTGTCAAGTTTCACATCATCACACAAATCATCAGAATTAGTCTTCAAACAAGTTTTAACAAGATTAATAGCAGGCGAATCTTCAACTTCCCCAATCTTCGATTTTAAATTATCTGCACATGAGATAGAAACATCAGTAGATTTCATTTCAGAACTCTCAACAGTGCCAGATGTATTCTTTTGAATATAATTTGACAGAAAACATTCTTCTGATTCTTCAGTGTCTTGGGATGGAGTAAAATTATTATTATATGGAGGAGGAACAGCACTATATCCAATGCCTTCACCATGTATGTTTGACCAAACAGTTTGTTTTTCAAGTATAGTTTCAACTACTTCACTCGATACATAGACTTTCTTAAAGGTTGATTCAGCATTTTCAAATTTTGATTTTAATGTATTTAGTTCAGCAGTTAAACTAGCAATATCTTCATTTGCAAACTTAAGATGGCAATTCCTTATGGTAAGTTCATCTTGAATTTTCAGATAATCAAAAGTTTTAGCATCTAAGGCTTCCTGAAGGGGTTTTAATTTTATTTTGTATTTCTAAACAAGATTTTCCAATTCAAACATTTCTCTAACTAGGTTCTCATTCAATTCACGATATTTAGCAATTATGTCAATACAAGTTTGAGAAGAGCAAGAAACTTCACTAACCTCATCACCAGCAGGAGTAGTAGACACCATGAAGGCAAACTACAAGTCCATCATCTCTCCTTCAGCAGCATCTACATCCATCTCTCCTTCAATCTGAGCCAGGTGAGCTCTACCCTCTCTATTCAAATTCAGGTCCTGGAACTGATCCTCCCAGGTGAATTGCTGAGCTACCATCGCCCTTTCAGCATTCTGAAGATGAGCAACTTCACGATTTGTTCCAACTGGTACCATGGTTCTGTCTGGATTCTCCATTCTTGGCTTGGTACACTCACGAGCAAAATGACCTGGCTCGTTACAGTTGAAACATCTTAGATTAGCTTTGCCAAAACTCACCTTCCTCTCACCATTGTTATTCACCCAAGTATTTCTTCCAGTTCTCTGAGTGAATTTCTTGGCCCTATGCATCGCCATAGCAATGTGCCAAGAAATGTCCATCTCTTCCAAGTCATCAGGATTGATTTGATCAAGGTCTCCCGCATTCATGGGATGAAACAATTCACCAGCAACCAAAGCATTGTAACAGTTCAGGAGACCATCCATCATACTAAGATTTTCATCAGCACCATTTGGAAGAGATTGAGCAGGAGTTGGGGTCTTAACAGAAGAAGCAGCAACAAGTGGAGCTTGAGGTACCACCGGGGATGAAACAGGCTGAAATTGAGCTTGAACTTTAGTATAGCTTGACCAATGGTTTGAACAGAGAAAGCATTGTTTTTTGAAGTTCCAATGTTAGCTGATTGGTACGAGCTAACATGATTCATTTCCCTCTGTTTGTCATCTATGTCACAAGATTTGATAATAGCCATAATCTTAGAAAGTGAGAGTCTAGCTAAGTCTTTAGTTTTCTTGATGACCGCCACGTTCATGTCCCAGCTTCTAGGAAGAGAATTAAGAAGCTTTTTGTTTACATCAATCTTTGGAAATGTGATCCCAGCAGTAGACAACTCAGTGTGTAGAGTGATGAAACGTTGTAGCTGAGCTTCAAGAGATTCTCCAAGGATGTGATTAAACAGATTAAATCTTTGACGAAGCATATCCTGCATGCTTTGCTTCATATCCTCATTTCCTTCATAGACATCAATCAACGTGTCCCACAAAGATTTAGCAGTTGTGTATTCACGAAAACCCTGAGCAATTTCAGGTGAAAGTGCTATTGAAAGAGTAGAAGTGCTCTTTGATCAGGTTCCACTTTTTCAAAGTCCAAATCAGAATATTCTTCAAACGGCTTATCAGACACAACATTGCCTCTGGTTACGGTAATTCTGACTAGTGGACGTAAGAAATTTTTCCAAAGCTTGACATCTTTCATCTTGATATACTGCTCAAATCTGTATTTCCATTCGGTAAAACCTTCAGCTTTGATTAATCGGGGAATACGGGTAATAGTTCCCATAACAGAATCGAGATCGTTGTTAACGTTTGAAATAGCGGGATCCATCGGGAATTAGTCTTGAAAAAGCTTCAAAAAAATATCACGAAAATTTTAATTTTTACTGAACCTAACAACTCCAAGAATGCACCAAACAACCTAAACCGAACAATAAAAGCGAAAAATCAAGAACCGAACAACTAATAACCGAGCAACCACCAAACAATAAAAACAACCAAGTAACTTAGCGAGTAACCAAAACCGATCAACAAAATGACCGAACAATCAAGCGAGAAACAAAACCGATCAATCAAGTGAGCCGAGCAACACCGAACAAAAGGAAAACCTTAAAAGCACCGAACAAACAACTTGGGCTGACCGAGGAATGCAAAGACGGACCGAACAACTCCAAAAACCCTAGACAAAGTGTGCCGCCGCCGAACAACACGTGAAACCCTAAATTGCTACAGTACCGCCACCGAACAACACAAGGAGCGTGACCGAGTAATCAATTTCCAGATCTAGATCTCACAAACAAGTCTGTAAACAGCGATTTTAGATCAAAAAACGAGATTTGGATGATTTTTGGATGAATATTATCAATAACACCAAGAACATTAAGCTCAAAACACATAAAACAGTCAAAAAAACGGTCCAAAAATGGATCAAAACACCTAAAACAAGTCCAAAAACCTTCAAATCTTCACAATCTAAGCAAAGGTAGAATGAGATTGATACCAAAAACTTAAAAACAAAAGTTTTCAAGCTCTGGTACCAATGGTAGGTCCCAAATACTCTCTTAAGATCTTCAATAAATGGTATCAATCACAATATGAACACAAAAAATATCACCTTCAATGCACTCCTGATTGAATCAAAGAATAGTACATAAGATGTTGTTGTTGCTTGAGCTTTGTCAAGGTTTTTGCTATGATCTTCTAATGCTCCAAAACAACACACAAGGAACCAACCCTCAACAATGAGGACTCGACACCTACTTATACCTAGCACCTATGGACCGAACAACAAAGCCACATGGGCCAACGAGTTGGACCAGACCGAACAACAGGTGGCCTGACCGAACAACCCATAGGTTGTTCGGTTCCAACCGAAAAACCATAAAAAGCCTATATCTTTGATATTTAACATTTTCAATCCCTATAAATAAAATATTAAACCAACTAAAATTAATTCCTAACAATATATATATATATATATATATATATATATATATATATATATATATATATATATATATATATATATATATATATATATATATATATATATATATATATATATATATATATATCTTATCCTAATAAATAAGTAACTCAATATACACTTGTCATCTTCTCAGCCAATTCGCCACATGTAATTTTTTTAGAATTTTGAATTTCTCAAAAAACAAAATTTTCTTTAAGAGTTTTCAGTTTCTTATGCATTGGATGCTATTTTCGGTTGGGCTTAATTTACACTTTCAGTTACACTTAGCATATAATCAGGAAGAATCTATGTTTGTTTCAATTTATACGCTCTCCACCGCCTAATTCTCAAACGTTTTCTCTCCTTATACTTTCTAAACCTAATCATCTGCCATAGCACAAGAACCAAACCCATCACCACCACGATCTCACCCCACTCACCATCGTACCACCACCGCACACTGCCCTTTAGACACTCGAGATGACACTACCACCAAAACACACCTCCTCTCGGTTAAGAGCACCACCAGACCCGTCGCTCTCTCTACACCACTGCACCAACACAAAAACACCATCGGAACCGCATCCCTGCTCCACCTTCTCAGATCCGTTAATTGAATTTCATAATCAGAAACTCGGATTTGATAAGCCATATACAGTTTTCGATCCATCCCTTATCCCCTAAATGTCGGTACTTTATACTAAAATTTTGATTTCTCTCAAAACTGAAATCTCGTATTCATCTATTTCTATTCTTCACCGTTTCTGTAAGTGTGTTCTCTGGTAGATTTCAAAGCAAAATCGAGCTTCACGTCTTTTTTCTGCATCAATTGAGGAATTAGTTTCAAATCAAGGTGTTGGCGATGATCAACAAAATTACCCTTGGCATGGGTATTTATTCAAGATCACGGGATAAAAATATTTCTTTAAGCAGGTTAAGGTTTTCAATCAATAGAAATCACTGGAGTTCATCGGTCAACAAAAGGAAGACGGGGTTATGATGATTTTACCCCTAAGCTCATGAAAGCGTTTATTTCCAAACTGGTGCTAGAGAGATCTTTTCTAATTATAAGGATTGAAGTTACTGATATAAAACACATAAGGTTCTTTTCTCTATTAATTCCCCATAGCAATAGTTGATTGTTTCTGGTGATGATCTCATAATTGCAAATTTATACTGAAGCATTTAATCAGGTCCTTTTCTCTGTTAATTATTTATGAAATTAGGAAAGAGACAAAGAAATATCAAGCTAATGTCTTTATTACATAATTTTCAGGGTTTTGATATTTATACTCTACAAATTGTTTTACCAAGTGGACGTGGGAGGTAAATTACTCATCTTTCTTGTACTTAAATACATATTTTTCCATAAAAATAAGATGTAATATAAATTTTTATAAATCCAGACTGATACGCTTGTGGAACACATAAAGTTCGATCATGGATATACTTCCAAGAGCCCAGTTGTGATTAATGTATGTCAAAATATTTTCGACTGTGGAAATTTTTTTATGGAAGAATTATAATTTAATAAAATATGTTGTCAAAAAGTTCTGTGTGTTTAGTTGCTAGAGATTATGTTTGGATATGGTGGCTTTTTAGCTTCAATGCATTAGGAAGGTATGTCTTTAAAAAATGATTAAAATTGGTATTTTTTTTTGTCAACTTCAATGCGAAAAATTTTTAAAAATTTTCTTCAAGATTAAGACCCTCTTTTAATTAGTGAATTTTAGATGGTATGCTGTTTTGGTTTTTTTATACAGTTATATACACAGGATCACACTTTATCTTCTTCTAATTTATGTAGGCGTATATGACTCAAGAACAAGATTTAACATGGACTCTAATTTTGGTTGGGTTCCTAATGTCCATGTGAATCCTTCAAAGAAACTGAAGTAGGAGTCATTGAATTTGTTGGCTAAAGGTGACAGTTCTCTTATTGACAGATTGTTGTTTCAAATGTTGTGTTATTAATAAAATTGGAATTCTGGTTAAGATGTGAATAAATCTCTTTTTGTAGTTCCCTCAATTTGGCAACCCCTAATAACAGAGAAAACCTTCATTTTTTTACCAATTAAATGTCATTACACCATTGTCAAAAAAGACATAATATGAAACGTCTGTAGAGAAAACCTTCATTTTTTTACCAATTAAATGTCATTACACCATTGTCAAAAAAGACATAATATGAAACGTCTGTGGTTGTGTGTGGGTGGCTAAAACAGATGTATCTATATCCGTATTTGTACTTTCCTATATATATGTCTTATAGCGTAATACATTTATTTAAATTAATACAACCTTCAAATTTCATTTTTTGTTTATTTTTTTTACTTTGAACAATCTATCTATAGCAACGTACTTCCATTGCTATTTGCTGATTCAATATATATATATATATATATATATATATATATATATATATATATATATATATATATATATATATATATATATATATATATATATATATATATATATATATATATATATATATATATATATATATATTACTCTTTCAGATTAGAGTCGAAGATAGTAGCCACCAAAGCCAAAAGATCCAATCCACGAGCCCAGCCGATAGTGAATACACTACGTTGTGGGCCAGAGTAAACCTGGTGCACAATTAGCCAACATGGTGGAAATGGGTTTATTAACTCCAATGTGGTTTGTACGATGTCTATAGGTGGCTGTGTCTACTAAATGAGCAGCTACAAACGAGGCTTGAGCTCCAGGAGCTGATTTGGTGGGTGTGACGACCTTATTGTAGCGATAAAATGGTAAAAAAATTTACTTAAAAACTTCATGCGATAATCTCTCTTTAGTCTTTAGTGTGTTCGGCTGCATTCAGTTAAATATTTGTGTAAATGCAAAAAATATTTGGTAAAAAGCCAGAAACAAAGAGGCGTATTAAATTCTAGAAATCGTGACCCTATTCCTTTTTTCTAAATACTCTTATTTAGTTGTAGCTCATAAGGAATTAACATGCATTTTAATAAATTTTGCAGATAAATTAACAATCTAAGGGATGGAGCTTATATTGTCATACATCTTATTTAACAATTTGTTTGTATCATCCCGTGTAATACACGGGTCTTACAACTAGTATATATGTATATATATATATATATATATATATATATATATATATATATATATATATATATATATATATATATATATATATATATATATATATATATATATATATATATATATATATATGTATATATATATGTATGTGTATATATATATATATATATATATATATATATATATATATATATATATACACATATATATATATACATATATATATATATATATATATAAATATATATATATATATATATATATATATATATATATATATATATATATATGTATGTATGTATGTATGTATGTATGTATGTATGTATGTATATATATATATATATATATATATATATATATATATATATATATATATATATATATATATATATATATATATATATGTGAGAAATATGATAAGGCGGTGTAACATATAACCAATTATAAAAAAGACACATAGGATAGATCACATGAAATACATAACTAATTGGTCAAACTAACATATGAATTCTGTTAGGAAAACAATAGCTATCTTGTGTCAATACCGAAGAAGCTCAAGTTCCTCTATGGAACTTTGATATTCCAACACATAACATCTGCTTACGAATCCATGACTTCGCTAAAACCCTATTGTCACAACACATTTATATCCCAACATTCTCCCCTAAGTAACAAGATATTGTAAATAATAACTTCAATTAAAAATCATCAAAATCACTTGCAAAATGACATTTCTAACCATCACCCACCAAGTTAGAAATTCTTCAATTTCAATAATGTCATTGTTGAGCACTAATCACTTCAAAATACCTTGATTTGAAAATACCAGTCCTCATTCTGCTTCTTCATTTCTTTCATCTTCAAAAATAACTTCAGGAACTTCTCCTTTTCATCTATTCTGAAGAAAATTTTCACTTGACTACCATCTTTCTTTGATTTTGAATAAACCACTCCTCATTCCGCTTCTTGAATAATCCTTCCATCTTTCACAAGACTAATATCAACCTTATTTGTATTTGGATGAATGAAATTTATATTTAATCATCTCACCAAGAAAATCCTATAATCGGAAGCTCATTATAATAGATTACTAAACAATATTAGATTTCATGATAATCATAGAGTACAGTGAAACACAGTCGCTTCAGTTTTTTCATGAAAACACATTTTTAAACCCATGGTTTATCATCATTGTTCAAAAATAATCCCTTGTGAAACTTTAAATCTCGACATCTTCAAAAAGAATCATTTTACGCTCAAATACCGTTTTAAAACACATTGGGTTTTGTTAAGAAATTGTTTCAGTGTTTAAGTTACGGAAAAATCATTTGGTCCCACTTTAAATAAAACATATTGATTTTGTAAAAGAGCGAGGTTGTTGCAATCTGAATACCATTACACAGCTTAAAGGAAACCACACAATCCGTGGCCTTTTATAAAATATTCAGATCCTCTAAAGTCATCATATCTCATTAACCTGAGTACACATCAAAATAGGTTAGGCAATGGAATGCCTAGTGAGCTTACCCGAGGCTGACCCATTCAGAGTAGGCAGCGAACTACCACACTTTGGACAAACCCCTAAAAATAGTTTTCACACTTAAAAGTTGTATAATTTATCATCTCAAAAGTTGTATAAAACATTAGTACGCCATAAAGGTTTGATAAGAACATGAATAGTCATGAAATGCAATGCAATGCATGATACAACCATCCCAACCCACGTCCATCTCATAAAAGTCCATCTCACCATCAATGGAACCTACCCAAGTTCACAAGTAACAAGCACAAAGCATACTACTCGATCCCCATGTAGGTTGAACTAAGGCTAGTGGCCATCACACTAGCCTCATGAAGGGTAGCTACCCCCTCATGCAGTTCCCTATTGGCAGGAACTGAAAGGTTTTATGCAAATCTATAAACTCAAACCCTAAGTTTACATGCAACCTAGAAAGGAAATATGTTTTCTCTATTTAAACATGTAATAAAATCCTAAAGGCCAAAAAAAAATTACTAAAAGAATTATAAAAGAAAAAACTAACCTTTAGTTGTTTCTTGCAAGCTAAGCAACACAATTATCTTGCCTCAAATGAAGTCACACCCAAAAGCTGAGGAGGTCGAAATCCAGAGAGAGAGCAGGGGAATATATGGCGCAGAAAAAGTGATGCCTGGGGTCTCTATTTATAGGTTCTAGGTGGTAACAGATAAACCTTACAGATAAACCCTTTTGAATTCAAATCAAGATAAACCTTTTATCATCTGAATCAAACTCTTATTTATCCATTTAATATTTTCGATTTCAAGGATAATTATATCCTAGAAATCGCTAGCTATTATCTATCCTGGACAGTCACTACTCAACTATTGAATAATTACAAATCAGCCCCTGCACCTTTAATTAATTCAATTAATCACCAAATTAATTCCAATTAATTCCAGATTAATTTCTAATTAATTAATAATGTTTCTAATTAATATATTATCAACATAATATATTAATAAACTATTTATTTTATTCCTATTGAATTATTAATCATATAATAAATCAATCTTTCTCTCTCCTGGTATTTCTGCCAAACCTCTAGCTATGAGGGCAACCCAAATGGACTTTGCTACTATTAATTAGATAAATGCAAATTATTAGTCATAGCTTAGACACCTAATCCAACGGTCTCCCACTTGGATAAGTCTATGACTATAATTGTCAATTTACCTTCTAATTAACCAGCAAATTGTAACTTCTAAGAAATTACTGCCGAACTCTGACCTAGTCAGTTCTGTCTATAGATAAGTGACACGCCTAGGTCGTCGTGCGGTAAAAACTAAGAGAATTACCTAACACACACTAGCACAGTGGTAGTCAGGGTCGATCCACAGGAGTTTGGTGGTTAGGACAAGACGATAGTATACCAACTGTAGTGTCACTCTACAGCCAGCAGTATTGTTTCTATTTTTCCAAAAACCAACTAAAAACACAATTCCAAGACCAATGCCAAAAACCAAATCAAACATGAACTAACTAAACCAAACCAAATCCTAGACTAATGTTACTTACTGAAATCAGAAACTAAGTCCAAAATCCAGAAGCAACAAACAGTTCCAAACACATCAACAAGCATTCAAACATCCAAAATACCTAAAATTGCAAATAACCATAAACCGAATGATTAACCTTTTAATTCAAAAACCAAATATCAAACCAATATCCAAACACTCAAATATCAGATCTAAACTATCAACTATTCTACTGAAATCAGAAATTATGAATCTAAACAAACATCAAGTAATCGATGGAAATCCCGATGAGGAATACCTCGATACCGAGTTGATAAAACAAGAGAAAAAACAAATTACTAACCAAAATATTGATTCCCACTGAAAAACTGACGAAATTGTGCCTTCAGATCCCTCCTTCGTGTCCGGGGATGAGTGAAAAGTCGGACGGGACTCCGGTATTTATAGTTGTGCAAAATTAGGGTTTCCGCGTCGCGGCCACTTAGAAACCGCGACGCGCGTGTTGCCTTATCCCGCAATTTCGGAATTCAAAAACGAAGATTTTATCCGGTCACGAGATAGCGGCGCTATCTCAAAAAATAGCGGCTCTATTGTCGATAGCGGCTCTATCTCAAGAGATAGCGCCTCTATTTCTGTCAGGTCCAACTTTTTGCCTTTTTCGCTCCACAACTTCTCCAGAATTGCACTAAAACCCCTGCATTTACACTAAAAACATTTCCAAGCACTTTGACACAAAAGTAAGCGATATTAGCCAATTAATAATGATAAATTAACTAAAACACGGCTCAACAACGCCTAAAATACTTGATATTACTAGGCGTTGTCAAACACCCCACACTTGTGCCTTGCTTGTCCCCAAGCAAGAGAGTTTTTAATAAATTCTAACTAAGACTCAAATTATTTTTTACTGTGTTTAGTTTCATAGCTTATTGCCCTATGAGTTAGAGTGAAATAGTTCATGAAAACCTAATCAGAGTGTTCTTTGGAATTCATGGCTTTCTAGAGAACCCTTGATTATAAATTTTCTGTCCACAATGAAGTGTACTTACTCATTCAGATTCTAAAGGCCATTAAGGAATTGTCCATGACTTTCGATGCTGGCCGTGTAGCGAGCTTTCAGAAATACCATCCCAGACCAGACGATCTTAGGTGGTAAGGTGCATAAATGCCTCTTCGAGGCCACCCTTTTCGGACCTACCGGCTCGAACAACAAAGGCCACAGATTGACATTTCCTTCCTAAATTCCAATCCTAAAACACTCTAATCGTCTAACTCCTAAAACTCAACTTGTTTGACTAAACTAATAGCATGGTAACAACTACATAGTATTTCTCGAAAAATACTAATGCTATAAACAATCACAAACCATTCGTTTCAAAATTACAATTTATTAAAAATTTTGAAAAAGTTGCTAAAAATTTGAAAATTGGTCTTTTCCCGCAAAAATTTCAAAAAACACACTCTTTCAACCGTCCACACCCCACACTTAAAATCGTACAACGTCCCCGTTGTACATAAAATGATTTCAAAACTAGGGAGAAAGAGTTACCCCTTAGGAACGACGAATTGCTTGATTGTCGGGATCATACTGTAACAGAGTTGATTGTTCACGTCTTTCACGATGAAATCTGGGAGTCGGGGTGTAGTAGTAAACACGCCGGCATAACACGAGTGTAGGGGTACGGTGACCCCACACTTGCGTTATGCAACTCCATCAGTTGGTGCAGCAGTCACAATTTGGCAAGATGCTATTCACACTAATAAACACATTAAAAAAATAAAAGTTGCAAAATACAAAAGAAGATTACACATTGCGAGTTGATGTCCTTGCTGATTCCCCATTTCCGCGACGCCGAAGTGTCAAGGCCGCGACACGTAGACCTTATGAGATCCGGTGTCAATCGATCAAGGTTGAAAATACGCGACGCCACATGAAGATTTCCGCGTCGCGAGCTTGTACGAAAGTCCGCTGCACATCGGATCTCTTCCCGGTCTGCGTCGCGATTTAATGATGTTAGCGGCACGACTTTCAAAAAAAATTGTTTTCCTTTCTACTTACTCATCCTCACCCCTCACTTAGGACATACCGCACTCAATGATTACCTTCAATGATATTTTGACCAAAAATAAAAATGGAAATAAAAATACTTATTGAAAATCGGGTTGCCTCCCGAAAGCGCTTCTTTGCTCGGTCTTGTAGCTAGACCGTCTTTCCATGGCTACGGTGGATCGTATGCCATTTGTCTCCATTGAATTTCAGTTACCACCATTCCTTCATCGATGCCATACTCCAATTTCCCTGGGTCAAATGGTTTACCGGTTCTGCTGTTGCTGCCCGGTTGCCGTTTTCTGATTATTTCGCACGAATGCTTAGAAGTGGCTTTAAACCTCCAAGCTCGGTCCTTCCTTCGGTGTTTCTTCAATATCACCGGCTTGACTTTCAGCGCGCCCAGTGCCACTCCCAGTAATTGTTTTGTGCCTCGTTTGCTGCTTGCATATTGCGTGTTATCTGCACGTTGCGATTTTTGCCTGCAGTGCCAATAAAAATTTTCCAATCGAATGGGATCGGAGGGCATAATATTGATATGCTCCCGTATATCCTCATCGATGGTATTGATCACATCTAATTTTCCATTCATTAATGGGTCATGAGTGGCGCTAAAATTGTGTTTATTATTTTCGAAGACCACATCATTGTCATCATCTTCTTGGTCATCGTCCAACAGGTGGATCGGTACCAAGAGTGAGCGACTAGTTTTATCTGGTGATGGGATAAATTCACTCATCACCGGATCTTGATTCTTAAAATGTTCAAAATTTTCAAAAATTGCTGGGTCAGGGGTGTTATTGTCATCTACGCCCCCTTCCTCGACAACCGTTTCAATCACATTGTCTGGTGATGGTATGGATTCACTCATCACCAGATCCTAAATTTCAAAAGCATCAACAATTTCAAAAATTTCAGGAGTTGTTGGGTGGGGGTTAGTATTGTCAATTACAGCCCCCTCCTCAATGTCCTTTTCGACCAAATTGTCTGGTGATGGTATTGATTCACACATCACCAGATCAACATTATTAACATTCTCAAAAACATCAAAAGTTGTTGAGTCGGGGGTAATATTGTCATCTACCACCTCTTCCTCAACAACCGTTTCGACCATCTCAGTGGTCTCTTGACTTTCCCAAGGTGCATGTCCTTCCATCACATGTTCAGGTGATGCAGGTTCACACACATTATCATTGGTATTAAAATTACTCACCTCGGCTTCTGGCGAGTTTGGCGGAAATCCCAAATTCTGATCGTTCATAGAACACGATTCATCACAATTACCTTGACGGTTGCTGTTGTATTGATGGTTGTAGTTACCATTGTAATTCTGCTCTCCCTGATTATTCGACATATATGGTCGTCCGTTGTTGTTGCTGTAGTATTGCTCTTGACCATATACTTGATGAACCTCTTGTGCTTTTTGTTCTTGTTGACCGTGCTGCTGTTGATTTGGTGGTCCTTGCTGCACGGTGGCCAATACTGTATCAAGCTTCCTGCTAAGGGCACCGATCTCATTCTTCACCTCTTTCTTTCAGTTGTTATCGATATATACTGTTGCCACTGATGAGGTGCTCTTTGTCTTCCTTGCTGAATGATTAAACTTGGATCCATTGCTGAGTTGCTCCAAGAACCTCCATGCCGTCTCACTATCTTGCAACATAATTGTCCCTCCAAAGGATGCATCAATCATGCCCTGGCTCATACTGTCGACACCGTTGTAGAATATCGTGACCAACTGCCATCGTGGAAACTCGTGGTGCGGACATGAGCGTAACAGCTCCTTCAATCTCTCGAAAGCATCATGGAATGCTTCCCTGGGCTTTTGCTGAAATTCCTGTATATCTGTTCTTACTTCCATTATCTTGCTTGGGGGATAGAACTCCTGCAAGAACATTGTCCTCAACTGCTCCCATGTAGTGATACTGTTGGCCGGCAGTGACATGAACCAGCACTTAGCCTTGTCCTTTAATGTGAATGGAAACAACTTAAGCCTAACGATATTCCTATCAGCATTTCTAGGTACGTTCACGTTGGCTATAGCTAAGAACCCGTGAAGATGATTATAAGGATTATCATGCTTATGACCCCTAAATTTAGGCAACACACCTAAAAACTCTGGCCCAATCTCTACCTGACAATCTACATTTCCAGGAAAAAATATAGGCGATGACTCATCGTACTCCCGTGGCTGGAAGTGCGATGCAACCGACTCCCCACTCGGTTGTGCAAAATAAAGCGGAGGAACAAAATTACCGTTATTGTAGAGCCCATTATTATACCGTTGTCCTCGCCACTGATTGTTTTGCTGTTGCCGTCGTGGAGGTCCTCGACCTTGGTTCCACTGGTTGTTATCATAATAAACCGGGCCACCATAACACGTGTAGTGACCAGGGTACATGTAATCGCCCATTGTGAGGACGTACACATACAGAAAATTAAAACTAAAAATCGAACATCAAAAGAAAGAAAAAAAATACCACTGATCGTCTATCCTAAGCGCACAACTCCCCGGCAACGGCGCCAAAATTTGACACGCCTAGGTCGTCGTGCGGTCAAAAATAAGAGAATTACCTAACACACACTAGCACAGTGGTAGTCAGGGTCGATCCACAGGAGTTTGGTGGTTAGGACAAGACGATAGTATACCAACTGTAGTGTCACTCTACAGCCAGCGGTATTGTTTCTATTTTTCCAAAAACCAACTAAAAACATAATTCCAAGACCAATGCCAAAAACCAAATCAAACATGAACTAACTAAACCAAACCAAATCCTAAACTAATGTTACTTACTAAAATCAGAAACTAAGTCCAAAATCCAGAAGCAACAAATAGTTCCAAACACATCAACAAGCATTCAAACATCCAAAATACCCAAAATTGCAAATAACCATAAACCGAATGATTAACCTTTTAATTCAAAAACCAAATATCAAACCAATATCCAAACACTCAAATATCAGATCTAAACTATCAACTATTCTACTAAAATCAGAAATTATGAATCTAAACAAACATCAAGTAATCGATGGAAATCCCGATGAGGAATACCTCGATACTGAGTTGATAAAACAAGAGAAAAAACAAATTACTAACCAAAATATTGATTCCCACTGAAAAACTGACGAAATTGTGCCTTCGGATCCCTCCTTCGTGTCCCGGGATGAGTGAAAAGTAGGACGAGACTCCGGTATTTATAGTTGTGCGAAATTAGGGTTTCCGTGTCGCGGCCACTTAGAAACCGCGACGCGCGTGTTGCCTTATCCCGCAATTTCGGAATTCAAAAACGAAGATTTTATCCGGTCGCGAGATAGCGGCGCTATCTCAAGAAATAGCGGCTCTATTGTCGATAGCGGCTCTATCTCAAGAGATAACGCCTCTATTTTTGTCAGGTCCAACTTTTTGCCTTTTTCGCTCCACAACTTCTTCAGAATTGCACTAAAACCCCTGCATTTACACTAAAAACATTTCCAAGCACTTTGACACAAAAGTAAGTGATATTAGCCAATTAATAATGATAAATTAACTAAAACACGGCTCAACAACGCCTAAAATACTTGATATTACTAGGCGTTGTCAATAAGTGATCATATGATCCTCCGTCCAACAAGATATTTCCGGACTTGAGACATGGATTAAGATCAATCTTAGTCCGATACTCTGTTTCCCGATTTCTGATTTGCATATGACTTTAAGACTTCTAATTGAACACATCAATTTAGTCCTGGTTGGCCAACACTTTCAGTCAACTTCAAAATCATCGAGAGGCCTACAGATATCTGTTTTCCATCAGGGTCTAGGAACGAATAAGCTTTGACTCATATGTTTATATCTTTACCAGTCAAATCGCTCACAACAACACGTTTTATAACATCGAGTTACCGATGCATTTTCGTATTATCAATAAACAATTTCCTTGCAAATTAAAAGTCATATGTCTCGGCTTCAAGATCATAAGATGTTATCGTCTCAAAATTGCTCGTGATATAATCCATGAAGCAATTCTTTGAGCGTGGGTTTATCCAATACTCAAATCTCTATTTTCTAAGTACTCATGAATGTTGCAGCAATACCGTTGCAATGTCTAACTCCTTAGACAGTCTACAACCAATTCATGACAGTCTTGATTCATACTTACTTCCTAAAGTATGAGCGACTGTTGATATATGAATAATCATATTATTCCGGAAGTAAAACATGCAAAATTGAAACACAATGATAAACAATTGACAAATAGTAGTAAACAATACTCATCAATAATTCTTATTATTAAATCACCAAAGTCAATTACATTTACATTGTTACAAGTTTCAAAAACCTATCTCATTACAAAAACTAATATCATCTCGCAATCCAATGCTCCTAGCATGCTGATTGTGCTTGATCCTACTCAGAGCCTTTGTCAAGGGATCTGCAGGATTATCTTCAGATGATACCCTCTTCACAAGGAGGTGACCTTCTTCTACCCTATGCCTGATGTAGTGGTACTTTCTGTCGATATGTCTGGACTTTCCATGATCTCTCGGTTCCTTAGTCAAAGAAACCGCTCCTTCGTTATCGCAGAAAAGTTCCATAGGCTTCTGAATCGTGGGGACTACTCCAAGGTCACCGATGAAGTTCTTCAGCCAAGCCGCTTCCTTTGACGCTTCACTTGCTGCTATGTACTCTGATTCGCATGTAGAATCAACCACCGTCTCTTGCTTGGAAATGTTCCAAGTAACCGCTCTACCATTTAAAAGAAATACCCAGCCCGACTGAGACCGACCATTGTCTCTATCTGTCTGGAAGCTGGCATCAGTGCACCCGCTAACTCTCAATGTATCAATACCACCAAGGACTAGAACCATGTTCTTCGTCCTCCGTAAATACTTAAGAATGTTCTTAACAGCTATCCAATGAGCCCTACCAGGGTTTCCCTGATAACGACTGACCATGATCAAAGCAAAGGACACATGAGGGCGAGTACATGTCATAGCATACATGATCGACCCTACCACCGAAGCGTAAGGTACCTGACTCGTGTCAGCTATCTCCCCATCTGTACTCGGGCTTTGAGTCTTACTCAATTTTGCATTGCTCTGGATAGATAGCTCTCCCTTCTTGGAATTTTCCATACTAAACCTCTTTAGTACTTTATCCAAGTATGTACTTTGACTAAGTCCTGTTAGTCTCTTCTTCCTATCTCTCAATATTATTATCCTGAGAATATAGGCAGTATGTCAGCTATTTGGAATGTCGTTTCCCATGAGCAGTATGTCATCAACATACAGCACCAGAAAAGTGAATATACTCCCACTAGCCTTGACGTACACGCAGGACTCATCTTCGCTCCTAGAGAAACCAAACTCTTTGACTTTCTCATGGAAGCAAAGATTCCAGCTGCGAGAAGCTTGTTTCAATCCGTAGATTGATTCTCAAGTTTACACACCTTATGAGGATGCTTTACGTCCACAAAACCCTCTGGCTGACTCATGTAAACATCCTCAGCCAACTTCCCATTAAGGAAAGCGGTTTTGACGTCCATCTACCAAATTTCATAGTCATGAAATGCAGCTATGGCTAGCATTATCTTAATGGACTTAATCTTGGCCACTGGTGAGAAGGTCTCATCATAGTCAACCCTTGGGGTTTGAGTAAAGCCCTTCGCAACCAGTCGAGCCTTAAATGTGTGTACCTTTCCATCCATGTCGGTATTCTTCTTGAAGATCCATTTGCACCCAACTGTCTTTCGACTTGGTACATCATCAACCAAATTCCAAACTTGGTTGTCATACATGGACTTCATCTCGCTATCCATTGCCTCTTTCCACTTGGCAGACTCAAGGCTCGCCACTGCTTCCTTGTAGTTAGCTGGCTCATCCAAATTTACGAGTGTCCTATCACTGACAAACGTGTCACCATCCGTAGTTATATGGAAACCATAAAACTCGGGTGGCATGCTAACTCTACCGGAGCGTCTAAGAGGTAATGAAATGTCTGTCGGACCAACAGAAACTTCTTCCTCTTGTTGGGTGCTAGTTTCTCCTAAGGTTGTATCATCGGATGATTCCTGAATTTCTTCAAGGTCAATGGTACTCCCACTGTCCTCTTTGAATATGAGCTCTCTCTCTCGAAAGACTCCTCGTCTAGCTACAAAGACCACTTCCTCGCTTGGTCTGTAGAACAAGTATCTAAAAGACTGTTTTGGGTATCCAATGAATATACACCTCTCACTTCTTTCTGCGAGTTTGTCATGAATCTCTCGTCTTACGAAAGCTTCACAACTCCAGACTTTGATATGTGCTAACTAGGGAACTTTCCCCGTCCATATCTCGTGAGGTGTTTTGGCAACCTTTTAGTTGGGACAAGATTGAGGATGTGGGCGGCAGTCTCTAAGGCATACCCCCAGAAGTGGATGGGAAGAGAAGCTCGACTCATCATGGAACAAACCATGTCTAACAAGGTTCGGTTACGCCTCTCAGCAACACCGTTCAACTGTGGTGTTCTAGGAGGTGTTAACTGTGAAACAATTGCACATTCCTTAAGATAGTCAAGGAGCTCAATACTAAGATACTCACCGCCTCCGTCAGATCTAAGCATCTTTATCTTCCTGCCCAATTGATTCTCAACTTCATTCTTAAACTCTTTGAACTTTTCAAAGGTATCTGACTTATGGTTGATCAAGTAGATATATCCATATCTACTGTAATCATTAGTAAAAGTCACATAGAATCGAGTGGCATCCCTTGTGGTTGATCTGAAGGGTCCACACACATCTTTGTGTATGATATCCAACAGACCTTCACCTCTTTCATAAGTCCCTGTAAAAGGTGACTTTGTCATCTTGCCCAACAAACAAGATTCACATACATCATCCGACTTGAGATCGAATAATTCCAACACTCCATCCTTTTGGACTTGGGCGATGCGTTTCTTGTTGATGTGTCCAAGACGACAATCCCACAAGCATGCCTTTTCTACACCACTAGAAGAATCAATATGTAATACACTATTACCTAAATTGTCAACACAAGTCACTGTTTCATACACACCATCACAAGGTAAAGCTTCAAACATAAAGAGACCATTCTTAAAAAAAGAAATTGAACCATTCAAATTATTAAAAGAATATTGAAAACCTTGTTTGAACAATGCATGAAATGAAATAATGTTTCTTGCCATATCTGGCGAATAGCAACAATTCAATAATTCTAAACTAACATCACTACTAAGCACTAAGCTATAAACTCCAATCTTGGTAACAGGTGACGATCGCCTATTGCCCATGATCATGTTTATTCTCCCGTGCTCCACCTCCCTACTTTCTTTTAGGCCCTGCAAATCAGAACAAATGTGAAAACCACATCCTGTATCAAGGACCCAAGAATAAGAAGATGATGAGTTTTTAGAGATAGTGTATATACCTGCTGACGATGGCTTTACTTTGCCATCCTTGATGTCCTAAAAGTACTTGGGGCAGCTTCTTTTCCAATGGCCATTCTCTTTGCAATAAAAGCAGTCGGTATCTTTGGGATTAGAGCCATGAGGAATGCTAGAAGGTTGGGATCTCGAGCCATTACTGGATGACCTGGCTTGAACCTTGTCCTTCCAATTCTGCTTATGAGGACCCTTCCTTTTCTTTCCTTTGCCTTGTCTAATTGCCAAGACAGGAGTGTTCACTGAAGGTATACCTTTACCTTTCAGCCCATCTTCTGCAGTCTGCAACATATTATGCAGCTCAACCAATAAGGTCTGACTGTTGTTCAAATGATACGCCAGTATAAACTGGTCATAACAACTCGGCAAGGAGTTAAGGACCATGTCGATGGCCAGCTCCTCATCGATCTGCATACCCAGCTTCTGCAGCCTTTCCACATAACCTTGCATTCTTTGCACATGAGTGCAGACAAACTCTCCGTCCTTTTAGCCACCGGTCATGAGGGCTCGGACTACTTCACATTTATCAATACATGCTCGCTTGCGGAACTCTTTTGCAAGGTTCTTGTGCATCTCATATGGCCAGTAGTCTTCATAAAATCTTTGCAATTCAGGGGTCATTGTAGCAACCATGATGCAGGCCACTTTGGTCGCATCATCATAGTGTTTCTTGTACGAGGCATATTCCTCGGGAATAGCTGTGTCGGGGTCAACTTCAATAAGCTCTTTGTCAAGAACATACTCTTTGTTTTCAAACCTTAGAGCCATTTTTATGTTCCTCATCCAGTCATTGTAGTTCGTGCCATCTAATGTCACTTTTGAGCACAATGAGAGGATTGAAGTGATGTTACTGTTGTTGGAGTGGGGTGCGGATTGCGGAGCAGAATTGTCAGCGGAAGACATCTTTAAAAGAAGGTAGTTTTAATTAGATATATATATTCCTTAATATTAACCCAATAATAATAATTAAGGCTAGGACCCAACTATATAATTCACAACTTTGAAGAGGGATGCCGTAATCTAATTGTAAATTTTATAAAGGTAGGTGAATGACGATTCACCAATTCCACCGCGGAAGATAATCATATTAAGTGAAATTCCTAGATCTTTGAGATTTATTGAACTGCTCAATAGCATGTTTAATCTCGGACTATGCTCTACTGTTTGTGACTGGGATGCCAAGGATCACAAACTAGATGTGAATAACCATGCAAATTAACTTGGTAACTTCAAGGTCAATTATCATCTCAAATTGATGTGCCGGTAAACCACACACGCTCCATCAACAATGATAAGTTTGAGATACCCATTGCTACTCTTTATGAGCACCTATTAGTGTGCCGGTAAACCACACACGCTCCACTAATGTCTCATAAAGTGCAATGTGCAATTTCATGGGTTAGCATATCTTTCACATTTTCCTAAAGTAACTAGATATGGGATTTTATAAAACTGGTTCTAGTACTTTGATTAATAACATTATACTTTTAATGAGATTAAGCGGTCCTATTAAACCTGTTCGGCTAACGATCCTCCACTGATCAAGAGAGCGGTGGGTGAGAGTGGACACCCATTCAACCGCCATTTTATATGCAGTTTCCTTATACCCTCTTTATAGACCAGCTTCGAGAATGAGGCGTACTAGCGGTTTGACTAACCAGTTATCTTATACATATAATATTAACTTTTAATTATAATATATATAAGATGTATTTTAAACTTTTAAAATATTAATGGTTTAACTATTTAATTTTTTCGAAAATTAACAATTAATTCAAAATTAAATTTAAACGTTAATTGATTTAATATTAATCTTTTAATTAAATAATTAAATCAGATAGACATCACAAATTAATCAAATTAATTTAATCATATCCTTAACCCTCTAGATTTCGAAAAAAAGCACAAAATGGGTTTAAGGTTATCCATTTATTAAATAATCACGATTACCAAAAATAGAAAACCTTCTAAAACTCTACAGGATAAATCGCAAATAAGGGGGCGGGGCTAGGGTTTCGAAAACCCTAACCCTAAAAATTGATTGGCCTCTTTTTAGAGTTTAGATTCAATAAACCATGAAATTAAGGAATAACAATTACAACAGTTCAAATAGAAAACAACCAAAAGCTTTGATACCACTGAAAGGTTTTATTCAAATCTATGAACTCAAACCCTAAGTTTACATGCAACCTAGAAAGGAACTATATTTTCTCTATTTGAACATGTAATAAAATCCTAAAGGCCAAACAAAAATTACTAAAAGAATTATAAAAGAAAATACTAACATTTAGTTGTTTCTTGCAAGCTAAGCAACACAATTATCTTGCCTCAAATGAAGTCACACCCAAGGTCGAAATCCAGAGAGAGCAGGGGAATATATATGGCACAGAAAAAGTGATGCATGGGGTCTCTATTTATAGGCACCAGGTGGTAACAGATAAACATTACAGATAAATCCTTTTGAATTCAAATCAAGATAAACCTTTTATCATCTGAATCAAACTCTTATTTATCCATTTAATATTTTCGATTTCAAGGATAATTATATCCTAGAAATCGCCAGCTATTATCTATCCTGGACAGTCACTACTCAACTATTAAATAATTACAAATCAGCCCCTGCACCTTTAATTAATTCAATTAATCACCAAATTAATTCCAGATTAATTTCTAATTAATTAATAATGTTTCTAATTAATATATTATCAACATAATATATTAATAAATTATTTATTTTATTTCTATTGATTTATTAATTATATAATAAATCAATTTTTCTCTCTCCTGGTATTTCTGCCAAACCTCTAGCTATCAGGGCAACCCAAATGGACTTTGCTACTATTAATTGGATAAATACAAATTATTAGTCATGACTTAGACACCTAATCCAACGGGAACAACGTTTCCTCATCCTTTTTAAATTGAGAAAAGGACTAAACTCATCCACACCCTCCTTTGATGAGAGAGGGGTAAAATTCGTTCTCAAGGGTTCATACAGTTAATCCCATCCTATATGCAATGCATAGATATGATGCTCAAAACTCTTTTAAAATAACATCATACTCTTTTATTTGGAAAACATCTTTAAGAGGACTCATTTCATGCAATGCACACATAGTAATTATACATCAAGTAGCACATAAAAAGCATGCATGAAAACAGTTATTAACACACATAAAAGATAGTGATAGGGATGTGTACTCCCGATAAACTCACCCAAGGTTAATTGACGAGTGAACTCTAATTCCTCACAAACTTGATGCCTATGGAAGCGTCCTTATACATCAACTCTTCAATCCCAATCTTCTTAGACAAAGATAACTTGAGTCCTCAATATCTTTTCCAAGTTGCTACAATCTACATCCTTCCTAGAACACCAAACGAGAGGTGTCACACTCGGATTATCCAAAAGTTGCACTATAATTACTTCTTTTTAAACTAAGAATGAACTATCACTTTCCATCCAAAAATGATGTTATTAACTTCCTAATATAAGGAATATCTTAGTTTATTCAACCCTTAATATTTGCATCACTCCAAGAACCCAAAGCCCAAACCAGAAGACTCAAAACAAAACAACAAAGAAATCACATAGGCCATTTTACGCAGGTCGCATGGCCCAAGGCTATATTCTCACACGGGTTGTGTGGCCTCAGCAGGAGCAAATTTTTCCCCTTTGCGCGGGCTGCGTGGCCCAAGGCTAAAACCTTGCACGGGCCGTGTGAAACACGCTGAATGCTCCACTCTTAGTCCATTTAACCCCCTTTTGACCCAAATAAAGTTCCAACTCAACCAACACTAAATATGTATGAAAATTCGCATCTAATAACTCATTTCCAATTATTCAGCTCTTAATCCAAGTGTTCATGACTTAATCAATAGAAACCACAATTCATGTTCTTAATCCTTAACAAGAGGTTAATGAATTATATTCCAATTCAATCATTACATTTTTATTAATTAAGCATTCTATTAAGTTCTTAACTAAAGGTCATCCCCAAAGGAATCATTCCAACACACAAACTTCAAAGAAGATAGCCTCATGGAGTTCCCAAATCGTTCAAATGTTTAAACTCATGGAATACCCAATCCCATTCCATCAATTGGTGTTTACAAGTGGAGATTCCTTCCTCCATTCCATTGAATCATTAGGAAATGATCATTACTTCACTAATACCTTCAAATTGATGCAAGTAACCCATCTATCTAACATATACATGAATAAACCCCATATCAACAACCAAATTCCCAATTTCTAGAAATTCAAGGGTTGGAATCCTTAGGGAATCACTAGATGTGAATCCCCTTGTCCAAAACCACCATATTCATTTGTAAATTACTAGATTCTCAAATAATCATCAAATCCCCAATTTCTAGGGTTCACAAGACCCAAATCAATCAAAAGGATGGATCTAAATCATCCATGGGTTGGATGTTGATCACATAAGGGTCTAGAAAACCAATTTATCAATTAGATATGGAAGCCCTCCTCCAACCTAGAATCACGAATTTGGAACTAAAACTTACCCAAAAACGGGTTTACAAGCTAGGTAAGGAGGAAGTATACCTCTATTTGCCATGAATCTCAAGAATCTTTGATAAATCTTCATCCCCAAGCATTCCATCGCTCAAATCTTCAAGAAAATCGTCATATTCTCTCTCTCTCTCTCTCTCTCTCTCTCTCTCTCTCTTTCTCTCTCTCTCTCTCTCTGTATTTTGTTCATGGGGGTGAAATGGGGAGAACCGCTCCCTAAGACTTGCATCTTTCACGAATTGACACATTTGGTGCCTCAAGTTTAAGTCTTATGTCTTATAACTCCCAAATGATTAAACCCTTTAATGAAAGTCTTCATATTCTAACTTTTGCCCCAAGAAACTTAACTTATCTTCACCTAAGTCATTTACTAGGTCAACACTAACCGTAAGTTTGGCAAATTGGCGAAAATGGTCCTTTACACTAAAATTTCTTCACAATTTGGTCCTTAATATATACTCAAGGAATTATTTAACTTACTCTAAGTTTCTACATAAATTCCGTCATAATATTTTCTAATCCTTGACTAGTCAAAGCTCAATGGTTAAGTTTGGTCAAATTGACAATTTTAGTCATTATGACAAAAAATTTCACTATTGGTTTAAAAATAGATTTAGACACTTCATGACAATCATTAGCATTTTATTTGGATCATTGATTCACAACATAAAAATATAATAATACTTTAAATATATTTATTTATTTGTTTTCTTTATTTTCAATTTAAATTTTATTTTGTCGATTTAAGTCCAAAACTCCTAGGCCCAAAACACGGATGTTACATACCGAATAGTATCCTTGGTCATCAAAATTTCTAATGAGTTGATCATATCATTCGGATTTATCAATTGAAACTCAATAATGAATTTTCTGATTCTGTATTCACACCCTTGATTAATTTAAAAGAATAGTTATAAAAACTACCTTCAAACAACTACTCCTTATTGATTTCAATAGTCTTCTTTGTACCCTTTAAACGCCAAAAGTCTTCTTGAGGTTTTCCCAAAATCATGAAAGCCAATAAGTTTTTCATTATAATTCATTTCTAACATTTTTGTAGTTACCTTCAAAATAAACCTTCAATGTCCTAAGATTTAGGTCTAATTGGATGATCAATTTATGTTTAATTGCGAAACTTGCTTTCAACAAAACATAGAAACCCACGACAGTTCCGAAGGCAATTATCATGTTTTGTTTCCTTAGTCCATACCTTATTAATCATACGAACATCAGCATCATACTATTTTGTATTTCTCCTAATAAAAAATTATTGTCTGTTGCTTCAAAAAGTTCTCTTGTTCTGGTGCCTTTCTTTCTTCTATGCTAAAACGATGAGTTATTCCTTTTGCTTTATTACCTGATCCAGAACTAGCGCCCGCAATGGTTGAAACAATTGTATAAGGAGTTGTGCTAGAAGATGGCATTCTAAACGGAATTCGTTTTGTAAAAATTGTTTTTAATGAAACGTCAAAGAACTTTCAATTGTGGATAGAAGAGTGGATATTAATGTTATTGGTGTTGAAGTAGATAAAGGAGCTTCGCTGGTTAACTTGCTACCAGAAGACCCTTCACTATGAGTAACCTACGATGGAATGAAATGATGTATTTGAGTACCGAAAGGTTTTCTTGCTCGTAGAAATTGATGTCCAACAATGCTTTGTATACCATGCTTTATATCTCCCCCTTGTGACAAAGCACCCTCGGGCTTCAGAGTAGGGTCTAGTAAGAGCAGGGTCTGGTAAGAGCATATGAAAATTTGTAATCAGTTCCAATTACGAATGGACAACAATATGAACAACTTGAATAGTCTGGACTTTGGAGAATCTTCTTGTTGTAACTATCCTCAAGCTGCCTTTGATCATAAACTTTACTGATGGTTCCAAAAAATTTATATGAGTAACAACATCATTCAAGGATTTTTGTAAGAAAGTTTCTCTTTGTTGTGCTTCAAGAAGAGACTTTTAATTATCTTGTGAATTAGTCCCTTGAGATACCTGAACTTCTGCCACAAGATTGAATGAACTATTTAATTCATCGAGCCAACGAAACATGACAATGAAATATAATGATTCATTCTGTTCATTGCTCATTCTATTACATTTTCCATTCTATTTTTTCATAATTTAACTCCAGCATACCAAACAAACCATAAATAAGAAGAAACCACAATAGTTGGAATCACAATTCCATTATTAGTTAGAAACTTGCAAAGGTTCTAAAATAGTCATCTTGTATTTTTATTTCAAGATGATTGTCAATTTATTATATGTAATTAATGAAATGTATTTGAAGGAAATAATCATATTTTCTAAAATATCCTTTTATCTTGTTTTTTTAAACCGTAGATCACTCAGAGTTAATACATATGAGATCCAAGACAACGTTTATTTCTTTGCTTATAATTTATAAATAATTATCATTATGTTATCTTGTTGGTATTATTTACTACTTTAATATTTTAGATTGATTGAGGTTAGTTAGAAAATCTATCGTAAACTATTTAATTGTGGAAGTTTATCTATATCAAATATTCAATTGTGAATAATTATCTATATATTATCCACTTGCAAGGTTATAAAGTTTATCCTGCTTTTATATTATGGTTTATCTTAATTTGCAAAGTACATTGGACTTATTCGAGATAATTATCCAATTTACCAAACATTTTCCAGAAGATTATCACTCTTTTAAAGAAATGATGATCTACTTATTTGTGGACATAACAATAACTATAAAGTAAAATTAAATCACATGTATCATTTTAAATGATTTGATAATGATACATCATGTCATAACATTATCTATTGATACATGCCACTTAATACACAAATAGAATTATGTATTAAATAAAAGTAGATAACCATCATGCATCAATACTTTTCATTGAGAAAGACATATGTGGGAACCACCATGCTAACTGTAGATGCATCGCTTCCTCTATCCTCTTTCGAATATTAAATTTCAACTAAATAAACAAGATTAGGTATTTGTTGTTAACCAGGATTTTAAGTTTGTATGTTGTAGCAGAAATTTAAGTAATAAATTTTGTTGAAAGTATATAATTATAAATAGAAAAAAAATATTAATGATCATTTTAAATAATTTTGCAAATCTAATGGAAATGCATTGCTACAACTGGCAAAGTAGTAATAATTAAAAATCGCATATTCACACAGATACACTTAGATACAAACACCTACACAACTTATTTAAACGTAGATATAGTTCTATATTAACAAACTAATTTTCTTACAAGAACACCAACTCATTTATACATAGATACATGTGTCTACCAAAAAATACACACATAACTTTATACGTACTCATAGATTTGTGATAGATACTAAAGAGCTACATAAAAACATGTATTATAACTAAACAAACAGAGAGAGGAGAAAAGAACCATATTTTCTATTCTCATAAACTTGCTTATTATTTATTTTTCATAAATTTAAATTTTTTGAACTTAGTATTTCACGGATTGAATAAACGTAGCATGCAATTTTTGTCATAAATATTTAAGTATTCGATTTGTTTAAAATACTTTTATAATTATTTTTGCATATTGTTTGGTCTCTATAATATTCAAGATTTCCGTTTGTAAATTTCTAATAATTTATATAAACGATGTACTCCCTCCGTCCCAAAATGATAGTCCACTTTCTCATTTTCAAAGTCAAAGCTTGTCAACTTTGACCATCAATATTTTCGTTGTTATTATATAATATTTGATACAAAATATATAAATGGATTTGTGTTGTAAATGTGTTTTCATTGGTATAGTTTTCATCTAATATTATATAGCACAAAAAAATATATTTACGGTCAAACTTGACAAGCTTTGTCTTTGAAAATGAGAAACTGGACTATCATTTTGGGACGGAGGGAGTATTTGGTTGTAATTCCTTACAAGTTTTAGTTTAAGTGTTATGTTTGTTTATAAGCTATAACTAGTTGTAAGACTCGTGTATTACACGGGTTGATTAAAACAAAATGATAAATAAGAACATCTAAACATTAAACATTGTACTAACTTAAAGTAAATAGCATATTATCGTAAAAATAAATAAAAACACAAAAATTTGAGAATATAGAAATGTAATATAAATATATAAAAGTAGAATGCTATAATACACAAATAAATTGAAGTACATTGCTATATGTTGCAATTAGTGCTTAAAAAATCTCGATTTACCATTAGGAAAATACAAAAATACCTAACATATATTCACAATTGCAATTTGATTTTTGAAATCGTAAGACGAAATTTGGGGTTAAACATTTAATTGACAGTTTCGTATTAATGAAATCGTAATTAGGGGAGATAGAATTGTAACGGCCAATTGTGACCAATCATTAAGGAGTAGTAATGAACAAAGTATTTTTTTAAGAAATTCAAAATCATGAGAAAATGACATGTGGCCAAATGAATGTGGTGGTGACATGTGGCTTTGAGTTACTTATTAATTAGGATAGGATTTAAAAATTGGAAGTATTCCACTTGTTTATATATATATATATATATATATATATATATATATATATATATATATATATATATATATATATATATATATATATATATATATATATATATATATATATATATTAAAAATTAAATAACGTGTTTATATGTCTATTTTCATTTTCTGTGTTTGATTTTCAGAAAAATGTAATGGGAGTTTTCAATTTCAGTTTTCAGTGTAAAATATAAAGAACACGTTTACTTAAAACTGACTTAGTTTTCATTCTAATTTTGAAAATTAAATAACGTGTTTAGATGTCTATTTTCTATCTGTTTTTATTTTTTCAAATAATACAATTCTCTCTCTCTCTCTCTATATATATATATATATATATATATATATATATATATATATATATATATATATATATATATATATATATATATATATATATACTTGTTGTGAGACCTGTGTATTACACGGGATAATACTAAAAAATTATTAATTAAGATAAACATTAATAATTTTACATAAGAAATTTGTTTGTGTATCATGACATCTTGCTTTTGATTTTTACTATTACGACTTTGTATTTTGATAAATATAATTGATTATGATAATGTCACCGGTACTAAAATCAAATTCACTATTATGATTGGAATCGTTCTTCAAAATATTATGACGTCAATTGTCTCTCTATTGTCTCCCAAATCATTCTACACCTTAAAAATAATATGATATTAAAAAACAATTAATTTTGAAATTGAGATAACAATTAATTTTGAAATTAAATAATAATTAAATTGATCATTAAGGAGTTAGAAACGTTTCAAATCAATTAGTTTTTTTAAGAAATTTAAAATTATGAGAAAATGACATGTGGCAAATTCAATGAGGAGATGACATGTGGCTTTGAGTTACTTATATATATATATATATATATATATATATATATATATATATATATATATATATATATATATATATATATATATATATATATATATATATATATATATATATATATATATATATATATATATATATATATATATATATATATATATATATATATATATATATATATATATATAGGGTGGATAGGGTGGATGTGAGAGCGTGTGGTTGCGGTGTTTGATGTGTGTGGATGGGGTGTGTGTTAAGGTGGAGATAGGGTGGAAGAGTGGGGTGTCCGATGGGGGTGGAGGTGTGGTGGTGGGTAATTGGGTGGGTGAGGTGGGGTAGGTGTGGGTGGGTGTGTTTGGTGTATTTGTAGGTGGGGGATCGAGTATGGGTGCATGTATGGTGCCTTTGGGGGTGGGGGTAGGAGTAAGGGTAGGGGTGGGGTGTTGTGTTTGGGGTAGGTGTGGAGATGTGGGCTAGATGTGTGTGTATATGTGTGTGTGTGTGTGACACCCCTTGTTAGGGTAATAAATGAAATACCATTTTTTTAAGTTCAAACATTCAACCATAGTTAAAATAATAGTCATTGTGGAATTTAGGTCCAACACATCAAGTTAAAATTGTTTAAAATCTCAGTAGCGATGTAATATCATAATAAGGAACATAAAATAGGTCAAGTGGCCACACATGTAGTGGTCTTCTAAATATCTAGCTGACAATAGATCTCCTTCCAAGTCATCAACCTGAGTGCACGTTAAAATAAGTTAGGCAATGGAATGCCTAGTGAGCTTACCCAAGGTTTCCCCATTTAGAGTGGACAGTGTCAATCACCACACTCAGGACAAACCTTAAAAAACAGTGCAAAAATACTTTAAAAGTTTAAAGACAAGTTCATCAAAAAAATTCACAAATACTTCTTTTATCATAAAAATGTATAATATGGATTGGTAATAGATGATATAATACAATGTTATATGCAACTATCCCCAACCCAAGTCAATCTCATGAATTCAAAACTCACCTGATGGTCAACCTTTGGGTTCTCAAGCGATATGCACAAAGCACACCACTTAATCACCTTAAGGGAAAAACTAGGAGCTAGTAGCCATCACACTAGTCCACATGAGGGTTAGCTACTCCCATCATGCAATTACCTATTGGCATGAAAAACATCTTACTCTGAATTCCTTCAATGTAGGGAAAACAAAACATCTTACTCCGAATTTCCTCGATGTAGGGAAAACAAAACATCTTACTTTGTTGTCCTCTTCGGTTTACATGATTAACCCATCCTACATGCAATGCACAAATAGGATGCCAAAACTTCTTGTTTAAAAGTATCGTACTTGTTATAATAAGAACATCTTTAAAAATATTTTCATGTTATGCACAATTAATACATATAGACACACTGCACATAAATAGAAGGCACACAAATAGTTAACAACTCACATAACAAAGTATTATTAGTAGGGACGTGTACTCTCGGTAAACTCACCTCCTACTAGTAGCTAGGAACTTGATACTTCACCCAAGGTTGCACCACTTACTCCTCTCCTATAGGAAAGAAAAGAAACTATCACTCCAAATCCAATGATAGTAATAAGTCTTCATAATTTAATGTATTCTTAGGTTAATAAACTTCTAAGAAGTAATGCTAGCCATTAGGACCAAAGGCCAAACAACTTCAACTTAAAAGACTCAACAACAAGGGGAAAAGTTGCGACACAGACAGAGATAACACCGCTATCACATATGGGTTGTGTCGCTAGGCTACACGAGTCGAGCAAACCCAGCACAATATTCACGTGAGCCATGCCCACAGTCCGAGATCACTTCAGCGTTTTGTGCAGGTCATGCTGATTTAGTTTAGACCCTCAAGAGGGTCACACGAAACGTGTTGCAAGCCCGATTTCCCTCACTTTTGACCATTCTTAGCCCCAATCAAGTCCTACTTCCTACTAATCCTTTATATATATATATATATATATATATATATATATATATATATATATATATATATATATATATATATATATATATATATATATATATATATATATATATATATATATATATATATATATATATATATATATATATATATATATATATATATACACACACACACACGGAAGTTTTGGGGATAATTTGCCTGATTTCCAACATTTTCTATATGTATTTTTGACTTAATCTATTAAGAACTTCTTATCTAAATTCCCATTGCTCATAAGACATGAATGTATTCACAATTTCAATTCAATCATTACACCATCATTTGTTTCTATCATTTGGGACTTGTTACCAATGGTCATTACTAAGTGAATTATCCATGACCCCCAATCCAACTCAATGACTTCCAACAATGGAATGTGCAATTCCAACCACCGTATTGATGTCTTATAGAGTATACATTCTTCCATTGATTGTAATCATTAGGAGACAATCAAAACTACATTAATACATTTATATAGATATAAATGATCCATAGATTACAAGTTTCCTCATGAATTCAACTTTTCCCCAAATTCTAGGGTTCATATGAACCAAAACTCCATTTCATGTGATTACAACCATCCATGGAGTGGATATGGATCAATAAATGAGTATAATCATGAATCATTCCGTTGGGATCATAGAGTTATTCTCCCTGCAATAACTAAACTAGAATTTAACCCTAGATTAACACCCAAATATGGTTTCCAACTTGAAATCTAAGTTTCTACCTTGAATCCTTAAGAGCTTGATGGAAACAACTTGTAGCTTGACAATTTACTAGATCTTCTCCAAGAAACACAGGAATTAGCTTGGAGCTATCTCTCATTTCCTTGAAAACATTTTGAGGGAAATGAGACGTTTTCCCCAACTTAATCCATTTGATTTTCATTTAATTACTTCTTAGCCCCTCCCCATAACTTAATTATTAGTAAATTCGATCTTGGTCCCTTTTAGAACTTATGAGGATTGATTTCCCTCTTTTTGCCCTAATTAACAAAATATTTAATACATCTTATGCCCTCAAGGTTTTATTTCTACTAAATACCATAAATAGACACTGTTGCCTCTATGAGTAAAAATTTCACTTAAACTTATAATTTTTCTAAAAAGTTGATAATTTAGAAAAAAAGTTAATCTAGTGTTATTATTATTTAAATTATTGAAATAGTAAAACTTACCCTAAATTTAGGATGTTACGGTGTGTGTTTATATTTAAGAAAAATTTTGGAAATAGAAAAATATGGAAAAAGTTTTCTAAAATTTTCCAATTTCTTTGCAAATTTGGAAAATAGAAAAATGTTCATTTTTTGGAAAAAGCTTTTAAAAATTTGTTGAACTAAACACTTCTGATTATTCTTATTTTTCTTTAAAAAAATTCCCGAAAAATGATCCATTTTCCATAAGTATTCCATTTTTTAGTTTCCATAAGGGTAAATTTCAAAAAAAGACACTAAGTTTTCAAAAAAAAATCGACTTTGACACTGTGTTATTTTTTTCAATTAAGTCATTAAGTTTTCAATTTTTTTCAATTAAGTCACTATGTTTTCAATTTTGTTTCAATATTGACCATTTGACCAGTCAATGTAACGCCCAGTTTCAGCATAGAGTATACCCAAAAGTTTTCGCATTTATAACATAAATATTTCATTTGGATACTCGTGTGCTCTGGATACTATAAGATGTTATCACCAAGAATCGTCCCACGATCCAAGGCGGGCGCTACAACTGCTAACCTGCAAACAACACAACACACACACACACATGTAAGCTATAAAGCTTAGTGACTAACAATACAAAGACATGAATAACTTATTTATACTGATATACATCACCCAATTCGTGGGTGCAGTTATTCCCTGCAACAACTTATAAGTACTGGTTAATATAAACATATTAGACCAGTTATACTTCATTATCAATAACTACAAGTACTCTTTATGTAGTCACACAGGTATCTCCCGATACCTAAGCTACTAGATAAACAAGCATGGTGTATTACAGGTAACACAAGTATACACCTAAGTGACAACTTGGTACCACTACACGGTACTCTGTCACACTGACTTCCAACATGGAATCCTCCACTCTACAACTTTTCTGATCGTAAGCCACAAGGACTTTATATATATATATATCTTCTCCTCAACCTCTACGGTTTCGAGTCACTAAGACTCACCACTACCCTAATTGTAGTATGAGCACAAAAGCTTTAACCACATATGTTGGGCAACTAAGCCCAATCTCCTAGCCACGTAGGCCGATATATGTTCCACAGAGGTTCTTACAGTATGTTGGGTAGTTAAACCCAACCGCGTAGGCACTAAGGCCGTTATGAACCACAAAGGTTCCTGTAATATATTTGGACAATTAAGTCCAATCTCCTAGCCACAAAGGCCGTATAATTTGGATATCAAATCAAATCTCCTAGCCACAAAGGCCGTATATTTGGATATCAAATCCAATATCCTAGCCACAAAGGCTGTATATTTGTACACTGAGTCCAATCTCCTAGCCACAGAGGCCGTATGATTTGGAACTGTACAGGTCCTCACTCGACCACTAAGGTCTGCATGAACCGTACAAGTTCCTACAACATATCTTGGGTGATTAAACCCAATTGATTGGCCACAAAGGCTCGACATCATGATTGTAAAGTACTCATACACAACAGTCCCTGCATACATGTAAAACCACAAGTATCGTATACATACTACATCATATTGCATGTATTTCACCATATATATACATTTTGTACACTTCTCCATGGTTGCTAATTACTCTTTAAGCAAACCACTAATACCACAGTTATACCTAATCACAAAGTACTCATCTTGTGATATGTAAACCACACTTCAAGTGAACACGAGATTCTCATCTCGATGCCAATTACTACACACTATAAACACAAACTTCTAACACATGTAATCACAAAGGATTCTGTATGTGTCTGTATAGTTTACACGTAATCTACTACATGTATTATCAGCAATTAAGCACACTTAGCACATATAACATGTTACACTAACATGTAGGTAGAGTTATTCACCTGATATCGGTTTAGTATATGGAACCCCAATTTACTCGTACCGGGCTCCTATTCACTAGACTTGGTTATATCGCCATAGTCTAAATCAATTCTCCAACATCCACAATCATCTCAATAACATCTATCTCAAAGATGTATAAATCAAAAGAGGAAAAGAAGTATAAATGGTAAATATCAACTCTATATTTACCGAAACCCCCAAATCCACGGTTCTACTCATTCAACCGTAGAAACTTGACAATAACCACACCAATTACTCTAAAGGCATCCACTAACAACCTACTAACAACATATATAACAATACATAGCAAAATCACAAAATCTGAAGTTAGGGTTTCGAAACCCCCAAAACGAAGAAATCACTCACCTCGACGAATTAGGAATCGAGAACGCGTTTACGGGGTTAGATCCACATCTCTCTATGCTTCCCTACGAATCTCCAACGTTAATTTGACCCAAAATCGCCCAAAAATGCTCTGAAATCGATTTGGTTTGTTTTTGCTCGAAATGAGGTTTTGCTGCACATTTAAAGGAGTCTGCAGGCAAAACCCGACCCGGGTTCCTTTTACGACATTTGTTCCGTTTGTTCAGTAGATACAGCATGGTCCGGGTTTTATTAAACGACTTGGGTTAGTTCCTTTTGGCATTTTTCAAACTCAAACTTCTCCCAAAAGGTGCTCTAACCACACTAACACATATAACAACTTAACTAATCTTAATTAAACCAAGATTACTACATAAGAGGGATTCCAACCTCTTCTCTCTTATCAACAACTCATAACTCAAAGGCAATTACAAGGATCGCCACACCTTTACGCTAAGCAAACTCATAGCTAGAATCACACCGACTATAAGGTAATAACTCTACTTACCTTATAAAGCATCTCAATTTAAAAATGGGTCTTACAAATTGAGGGATTAACACATAAACACACACCAAAAGGGAACATGGTGTTACAGTCAACCCGGTTTCAACTGACGTTGCATGATGACGTGTCAGCCTTTTATGACGTGACATGTTCACATGACACTCAGGTGTCAAAATTGAAACAAAATTGAAAACATAGTGACTTAATTAGAACATTTTAAAAACTTAGTGATATAATTGAAAAAAAATAACAGAGTCTCAAAATCGAAATTTTTGAAAACTTAGTGTCTTTTTTGAAATTTTTCTAAAAACTAATTAGAAGTGTTTCTTAATATTTAATTATATTTGTAAAATATTCAACCAACACAAATTGGCAATTCAAGATTAAAAGTATGTAACACCCGTATTTTCGACTATTAGATTTTAACGTACCGTAAAACGATACACTTTCCGTAATTTTTTATATATATTTTATACGTTTCAATTTCCACAATTTTTCCAATTCTTTATTTATTTAAGAAAATGATATATCTTGTAAACTAGATGTATACGTGTAAGTTTTAAATGAATGACTAACCATTTGAATTTTGTACGAAACAATCTAAAATTTAGATTGTTTCGTACAAAATTTTAGATGGATCAGTACAAAATTCAAATGGTTAGTCATTCATTTAAAAGTTACACGTATTAATTTCCATACACTTTATCAGAACTCATTTGAAATGTCCTTAATTCTTATACACATAATTAGTAGCGATATATATCTCCTCCTAAATATATAACTTTCAACAATTAGATATCATATAATATAGTTATATCCCTATTGTATAAAAATAGTTAGAGAAATGTAATCTCCACAACTTACATGCAAATATAAAAATTGTTGTTTTAAAATAAGTAAACTAGTTAGCATTTTCTTTAAATAAAGAATTAGAAAAATAACAAAAATTCTAACTTAATACTAGTCGAAAATACGGGTGTTATAAACTTTTAATATTGAATTATTAATTTTTGTTGGTTGAATAATTTAGAAATATAGTTAAATATTTTGAAAAGCATCTAATTAGTTTTTGGAAAAATTTCAAAAAAGACACTAAGTTTTCAAAAGATTTCGATTTTGACACTCTGTTATTTTTTTTCAATTAAATCACTAACTTTTTAAAAATTTTTAATTAAGTCACTATATTTTCAATTTTGTTTCAAATTTGACACTTGGGTGTCATGTTAGTCATGTCAGCGCCACGTCATCAAAGACTAACACGTCATCATGTCACGTCAGCTGACCGGTCAAAGGGTCAATATTGGAACAAAATTGAAAACATAGTGACTTAATTGAAAACGACTTAATTAAAAAAAATAACACAGTGTCAAAATCGAATTTTTTTAAAGCTTAATATCTGTTTTGAAATTTACCCTTTCTATAACCGAATATAAGTGAACCTTACAACCGTCCTACTTACCACTTTCTTCAAAAAAAATTCAAGATTCTTGATAATAAGAATCTTAATGCTTTATTGATACCTATAAAAATTTCTTTTTTGAAATTTACCCTTTCTATAAAAATTTCTTTCCAACCCTTTTACAAATCGATTTAATCTGCTTCTTAGCACGCTCAAATTTCTCCCCTTCATCCGTCATCATCCAACAACCCTCTCTCTCATTGGCTTTATTTTCTACTTCATCGATCACTCTCCTCAATACATCTGCCATTTCTTTTTAAATTACAGTGATCAGATCCACCGATACCTGCACCACCGGGTTTTATCTGGATGTAGCCGTCAATAACATCAAGACTTTTATCCCTATTACACTAGATATTGAGAAGTGACAATATTCATTGTGGACTGAATTATTCAAAATCCACTATCGTTCTTTTGAGGTAATTAATCATATTATAAATCCCAACTCATCCAAGAAACCAAACTTTAGTCACGTATATTGATAAATTTTATGATGTTTCTACATATTTCCAAGAATTAAAAAGGTTTTGCTGATAAATTGGAAAATCTCGACATAGCCTATAATATTGGCCCTATATCATTTCAATATTGGGCTTCCACACGATATTGGACTAGCAATACCCATTATCAACCTTGGACTCCCCAAAAATATAATCATGGTCCACTCATGACCCAAGTAAGTTACTCAATAGTCAATATCGAGCCACTCTTTGTGGGCTTATCCTATAAATTTTTGGCTTGTGTACAAAATTCAAGCGGACCAATAATCCTTAGGGTATGTTTGGTACAGAGAGTTAGAATTAGAGAAAATGAATTGTATCAAATTCTCTTGTTTGATTAACGCTAGGAATAAGGAAAAGAGAAAATTTTGGATTCCTTTTCCACCTAATTAATTCTCTACTTTTTTGTAGAGAAAAGAAGAGAAATGGGGTAACAAAATTCACCGAGAAATAAAAAAAAAGAAGGTGGAGAATTGAGAGTAGTCCGTTTGCATCTACGTTCAAATCCTCCGCTTAGATTTTTCTCCCCATTTGCGTTTTATCTATTCCTCCACAACTTCTTCTCACATGCCGATTTAACTCAATTAACATTATTTAAATTTATAGATATTATTAACTATTAATTTATAGACAAGGTAACTTACGGCTAAACTCAATATGATCCGTTCTTTTTTCAATTAACATTATTTAAATTTATATATATTATTAGTTATTAATTTATAGACATTATAACTTATGAACATTAACTGATATGATATTAAAATGATAACTTTGTGGTAATTTTCCAAACTTGTTGGCTAAAACTTTTTTGTGCCTACGTTGACTCCTTTAAATTTAAATGGTGGAATATTCTTGGGTTTAATAGATTCAACCAAATATGATAAATTTAAATTAATCAGGATTGATTTAAATTAATCAGGATTGAATAAACATGATAAAAGAATTCATTTCCATTTCATTTATTAACATAACCAAACAAGAGATTTGATTCCCAGGAACATTTCTCTTGCGAATTCTCTGTTCTTACCAAATAGTAGAATCATTCTCTTTCCCCAACTTAATTCACTTCTCTGCATTTCCATTCTCTATTACAATTTCATTTCTCCGTACCAAACACCTAATCACCATTAGATAGTTTATCGACGAAAATAATTTTCATTTGAATTTGACCCATTTGATTCCATCGTGAAAGAATTTTTGCACGGGGATCAACGGATCAACGGATACCCATTTGATTCCGTAACCCGCAGGGTTTTGAATAATCAAACCCATACCCTTATCCACCGGATCAACGGATACCCAAACCCGATCCGTAACCCGCATTGTAACAAATATAACATGAATCACATTTTTGCTCAATACTTATAAAATAATTTTTTCATAATAAAACAAACGTCTAATATAGCTTAATACTTAAAATAACAATTTCAAAACAAAACAAACGTCTACTATTGGAAACATGCATGAGAAAATATAAACGTTGAGATGCATCTTCAAAAAATTCAAAGTCCGACCGATCCACGCACTAATCATCTGAAAAAAAGCAAGCACATATAAATAAATAATAAGTTGTTTAAAGTAAAAAATATTAAGTGACTTCTAGAGTTAAAGCAACATACTTATTTTGTTTCCTCGACGGTAGCCAATCTTGTATAGTCACCAACGCCTCTACAGTTTTCGAGGTTAAGGACGAACGACTTTGTTAAGATCGAAGCCATCGTTGATCTTTATTCCACTTGGAGTCGAATGATATTCAAGATTCACGAATCAGGATTTGGAACGACTCCTCGAGGACCTGACTCTCGAGTATTGTGTTTGTCTGTGACTTCCTATACGCTATCGGCTATACCTATATGTCCCGTAATTGTAAAATAATTAATTTATATATAATAAATTTATTTTAATATAATTTTATACGGGGCGGGTTATTGACGGAACGGATCGCTAGTGATCCAAACCCAACCCTTTTACTTAAAGGGTTAACGGGTACGGGTCGTTAGCGGGTTAACGGATCATAAATAACGATCCAAATCCATATATTTTACACGGGTTTGGAGCGGATCAGGGTCAAAACCCGCTCCATTGCCAGGTCTAGCCACAGACCATGAGATGCAACAGCACACAATATTTATCCATTTACCACACTTAAAGCTTATAATTTTACTTTTACGACTCTTTCGAGAAACATTTAACATAAAAAACTTTGGCATCCGGGAGATCCTACATTACATTCTTTCATCTGAACGCAATGCAATTTATGTAATCAAAATCGAAAACGATAATGTGTAACTTGTGTTATCGAAAAGCATATCAAACTACTTTTGATGATTCTCTCAACCATATTGCGGCTCCATTTTCCATGATACATAACGACATATGGACTTCTCCCGTCCAAAGCAACAACGATCACAAATACTATGTACTATTGTTAGATGAGTATACATTTTCAATGACTTCTCCAATAAGTCATAAATCTCT
>JAKNSD010000031.1:59000-113097 GCA_023525715.1 Cichorium intybus
GGTTCTTGGTTTTGAGCTCACCCCCAATATATGATTTGTTAAAGGTAATATAAAATTTTATTACAATCAAGTGATTTGGCTATAGAATGGGTAGTTGCATTCAAGTATACAGGTACTAAATAAACAAGGGTTATTCTAAATTCACCATTCTATATTCAATATTTACATATGTAAGTATATTATTTTATTTTCGTATTGCAAGTATTAGTGAGGTGTTAGACGTGATTGTAAATCCTAAATAAAATATATTAAAGAAGATGTCAGATCTTGGGAATCCCTACAGAAAATAAATTATCAAACATGTAATTCAAGTGAACTCTAAATTGTAAATGCTCGTGATGTCGATTTTATATTCAGAGAGCAATTTCTTCCTAAAGTAAAGTTTAAACATATTCACGTCAATTGGCAAATCGAGAGTTCAGTACTATTTCAAGTAATAAAGAAACATGAGAAGTAATGCCTCAGAATTGACGAAGACGCTCGATGACAAAGACGCTTGATGATAACGTTCATCTCCGCCTCCAAAGCACTCCTTTTCTCCATCAACTTCTTGAAATCGATTTCAGTAAATCGATTTGTGTAAAATCAAAAGCCCGTAACACAAATGAAGAAATCGATTTGTGTAAAATCTACGGGGTCTCCTTTTCCCATCGTTCCAAACGAAGGGTTTTCAGTTTCAGATCCTTCTCCCTTCATTCTATCTTAACAAGTCGCCAAAGGGGTTTATCTGTACTAAGAAATCGAACTCGAAAATCTGAACAAAATGGTCGGCTGGCAAAGGTTTGAGGTGAACTTCTGAACAAGAGAGAGAGAGAGAGAGAGAAAAAGAAAGAAAGAAAGAGGGGAAAGGGACGGGTTTGGTGAGTTTTTGTCTTTTTGACTGGTGTTTTTGAAAATAATATTTACCAAATAGGTGTTGTTTTTAAAATATTTACTAAATATGTGTTTTTTACCAAAAAATTATTTTTGACAAAATTTCTTTTAAGCAATGAGTTCTTAATACAAATAAGTTCATATATAAACCATCTTCAATTTTTTAGTATCAAGGTAATAAAATACGTGAATCTTTTAAAGCAAAGGCCGCCCAAAATTTAAGTTGGGCAATTTCCATCAAGTTGAATGTTGATTGTTATACGTACACTATTCATGACCGCTACATCTTACATAAGTAAAAATTGTCGCTAAAAAGCCAAAAAAAGGTCACAAAATACGTGAATCTTGTTTGAAAAACTGATCATACAATTAGAAGACGTGTCATGTATTAAATCCTCATTGCATCTGTCGAGGCGCTGGTGGTATCTGAGAATCATTTGCAACAGATGCAATTAGAGCGTCAGGACCAAACTTGTGAGAGCCAGGGCCGGCCCTTGAGCATGGGCAACCTGGGCGACCGCCCAGGGCCTCGTCTAATCTCGGGGCCCCAACGAGTTACGGTCTCTTTATATATATATCTATATATACATGTTTAGTATATGTATTATGTTTAGCAAAATAAATTCAACATTCACTGCAGATCAAATGGAAAACGCTTTGGGTATGTGGCACAAGAGGCCTAGGTTCGATTCTTGTTCCCCTCTGTTTTTTGCATTTACTTTTTTTTGGTATGTAATTTTGCGTATACTTTATTTTGGGATATGTGATCGTTTCCTAAAAAAACCCAAACGTCGTCAATGGAAATCCCCACATATCCGCTTTCATTGTTTTTAATCAGCGCTTCTTGCCTTCTTGCCTTCTTTCGATCGAATCGATTTCCGCCTCATCAGTCTTCATCGTCGTTCAATTTCTGTATGCTCCATCATCTCCGTTCAATTTCCGTTTCGATTTCTACCTCTTCAGTCTGCTTTGAGTGCATTCGATCGTACATCTTCATCTCGTTCCATCATCGCCGTTCGTGCAATCGTGCAGTAGTTAGGCGCCAGCAGTAGGTAATCAAAATTGATTTGCTTCTTATTTGTCTCTTCATCTCATTCAATCAAATTCATCACTGCCCAACAAAAAAATAACGAATTAATCAATTGAGAAGTGATATATGTAAAGTTCAAACAAGATTATTAATATACTTTGAGTGCTTTCGATCGTACATCATCATAGTTTTTTTTTTTGTATGTGTCTTTCGGTGTTTGAAAAAGTTAAAAAGTAACAATAAAATTCATAACTGAATCGATAAATTGCCCTTTTCTGATTTTGGATGGATGGAGTTTAGTTCTATTCTTTTGTAGATGTATGGTTGGTTTGTAAGTCTTTCAAATGATTTGTAATGTAATTGTGGCTATTGGTAGAATCACTTTTTGTTGACGATTTGTAAATTACCCTTTTAGTCATTTGGGACCAAAACTCCAAGTATAATGTAATGGACCATTTCATTAAAAGAGAAAATTTTGGATTGATTTTTTATTTTTTGGATAATTAATTAACTATCTTGACCGTCTATGTAATTTGCGCTGTTTGAACTTTGTAACAGTGAATCACATGTGCTGTTGGAATTGTTCAAGAAAGTGAGAAACGAAAGTTTTGCTTCTTAATTGATTTCATCACATGCTCACATGCGCTTCTTACTTGATTTCCTCCTCTTGAAGGTAGTTGTTAGGTTGTTGGGCACATGGGGGTTTGTCTCATGGCCTTTTTTTTTCATAGGTAAGGAGTCACCAGCCTGCTATTGTAATACTTTTTTAATTAATAAAAAATTTCGGAGGTACCGCCCTCCTTTACTTAAAAAAAATATCGTATGGGGCCTTAATTTTTTATTTCGCCCCGGGCCTCAAATCGGCTTGGAACGGCCCTGGTGAGAGCCTTAATTTATGACAGCATTCCCGGTTTTAAGACACAACACTCATAACCTTCTGTCGTCAATTGCAAATCCTTTCGACTACAAAGCTTTGCACCCGCAAAAAACTGTTCCACTGCTACAAATGACATGAGCCTGTATAACATAACAGTAGATATATAAATTATTCAACTATAATAAAAGTTAGCAGACTCGAAGTCACAACTATACAATTCTAAAAACAACAAACTCCTTATAAGGCAATGAACTTCAAGATATTGTGCCAATTAAGCAATGGAGTTTTAACCTCCAGCAATCCATAAGCACCCAGGCCCCAGCTAAGAGATTAACCACATTTCTCCCAGCATGAAGATTAAGAGCAAAACTGATATACATTAAAAAAAACAGTAGTCTCCAGAACCATGGACTTTTCAGCATTCAATCGACCCATATGTATCCAAACAACGACAACACCAAGAACTTCAATTTCTTTAAACATCAAAAGCAACCTGTGATTCACACAAACCGAGAAGAAGAAAAGAAAACACGATAACAGAGAAGAGAGACTCACACACACTTGAAAATTGCTCAACGCAGATGTAGACTTGTTTTCGGCAATTTATCAAACTGGTGGTGTGCAATACTACCAAACTTCACCCCTCTAACAAGTTATCGCGCCAATGATCCTTTAATTTCCAAACTGAACACCAATCCAAGTGAAATCACATTACCAGAAATTGAAAAGAAATCGAAATTGAAATCGCGGACAGAATCTCATCTTCAAAGAAATCGAATCAACAAATCGCATCTTCAAATAGCAAACAGAATTGCATCCAAACAGAAATCGATGAAGTTCCAGCAACAAGAAATTGAAAAGAAATTGGAGGTTAAAAAGTATTAGATTGTAAATATCTATAATGTTTTGTACTCGTCTATATTTGATTTGTGTTTATCTTCCCTAGATTGTTGGGAAGTTTGTTTTGTAACACACATATATATATATATATATATATATATATATATATATATATATATATATATATATATATATATATATATATATATTAAATGAATAAAGTGGAAGAGGAACAGGGATTTTGACGCAACTTTTCTTGGTATCAGAGCATAATCGGCTCTTTCTCCTTTTTCCATAAAACCTTCCAGCCGATCCCGATCTTCTTTCTTTTTCTTTTCATCAATGGCTGGATCAGATGCTCAAGGTACGAAACCTCCTTTTCATCCCGCCTTCGGTGTCAAAAATATAAAGAATTCTATCCCCTTGTTCTGAATCAAACTGACGGACATTATGCCTCGTGGGTGGAGCTGTTTCATATCCACGCCTGTGCATATGATGTGCTCGATCACGTCTCTCCTGATATACCTAGACCCACCGGCATCGATCAAGCCACGTGGACACGCTTAGACGCGATAGTCAAGCAGTGGATTCTTGCAACTATTTCCACTGATCTCCTTCAAACGATCATGAAGCCCGGTGCTTCCGCTCAAGAACTTTGGAATCGCCTCGCCGAAATCTTTCAAGACAACAAAGCAACACGTGCTGTATATCTCGAAGAACAGTTCAACACAACCCGGTTGGATACTTTTCCAAACGTTACTGAATATTGCGCATGCCTTAAAAACCTGGCCGATCAACTCGCCAATGTTGGCAACCCGATTTCAGAAAGCAAAATGGTGCTTCAACTTGTTTCCGGCCTCCCGAAAGGCGATTACGACACTATCGCCACCGTCATTCAACAAACCGACCCGTTGCCAAGTTTCAACAAGGCTCGCTCTCAACTAATTCTTGAAGAAACCCATCGATCCAAGCAAGAAGCGCACACACCCCAAGCTCTCGTCACGCAAAAACCCGACAACTCCGCCGCCGATCCGCCCCGTGATCCTAACAACAATATCGACCGTGGCAGCGGCAAAGGGGGTTACCGTGGGGGTCGTGGCCGAGGACGAGGCCGCGGTCGTGGTGGTCGGAATGGCAATCGGCCACCGTACTCTTGGTCCCCACCGCCTTGGTACTCCGGCTATCAGTGGGCACCGCCACCCTGCCCCTACCCCACAACCCAACCAACTCAACAGTCGGGTCTTCTCGGCCCCGGTCCTCCTTCCCCACCACCACAGCACGCCCTTTACTCGGCTGTCCCGTCTTCGATGCACGGACCGCCAATGACACCTACAGCGCTCTGGAAAATGCATTCAACACCATGCACCTTCAACCGCCGGACAATACTTGGTACATGGACTCAGGCTATACGTCTCATGTTGCAAGCAACGCGGGTAATATTTCTCATTTTTCTCCTTTAAGCAATTCGCATCGTATTTTAGTCGGCAATGGCAAAAGTCTTCCGGTTACGGGTCTAGGCTCCACAACCCTTTCCAACTCACACCGATCTTATTTTTTAAAGAACATCTTCCATGTCCCACAATTAATCAAAAATCTTATATCGGTTAGAAAATTCACCCGTGATAATATAGTTTCAATCGAATTTGACCCCTTCGGTTTTTCTGTGAAGGATCTGGCAACGGGGATACCAATAACGAGATGCAACAGTTCCGGTGATCTTTATCCGTTCACCAATTCCTCAAGTGTTCGCCCTCCTTCTTTTGCTCTCCACACCGTCTCACCAACAACTTGGCACAATCGGCTCGGACATCCGGGCTCATCTGTTTTTCGATTACTTAAAAATAGAATTTCTTTTAGTAAACTTGGTGACTTTCATTCTTGTAATGCTTGTTCTTTAGGCAAGCACTGTCGTTTAAGTTTTTCTTCGTCTCAAACTATTACTTACTCTCCATTTGATATTATTCATGCTGATTTATGGACATCTCCTGTTGCATCTCTATTAGGTCACAAATATTATCTTGTTCTTCTTGATGATTTTTCGCATTTTGTTTGGACGTTCCCATTACAATCCAAATCTCAAGTCTTTTCCATCTTTCTCAACTTTTACACATATATTCTTACTCAATTTGAAAAGAAAATTAAAACTTTTCAATGCGACAACGATCACGAGTTTAATAACACCCAATTCCATGATTTCTGTGACAAACATGGCATGCAATTTCGTTTTTCTTGTCCCTATACCTCACCCCTAAATGGCAAAGCTGAACGACTCATCCGCACCCTCAACAATATAATTCGCACCAATTTGATTCATGCTTCCGTCCCTCCCTCCTACTGGCATTATGCCCTTTCCTTTGCCACCTACTTACTTAATATAATACCTTCCACCGCTGTCCAAAACCACATCCCTACTACCATACTATATCATCGACAACCAACATATTCTCACCTCCGTACGTTTGGGTGTTTGTGTTACCCTAATACATCTTCCACAACACCACACAAGCTCACCCCCAGATCAACTCCTTGTGTCTTCTTAGGATATCCACCTAATCATCGCGGATATCTGTGTCACGATCTCACCACAAAACAATTTCTCATCTCTCGCCATGTTACCTTCGAAGAACACATATTTCCCTTTGCCAACATCTCTACATTCCAACCAACAGCCTATGATTTTCTCCATGATGTTCCTCCATCTCCTTACCTCCTACATCACTCAACTCCAACCACCTCACCACCTCAACCCGAACCAACCGTTTCCCCAACCGTGCCCACCACCCAACCCGAGACACCTCACTCACCTCAACTCGTGTCCAACCCCCCTCCCTTCCCACCCTCACCAACCTCGCACCACCCCATGCAAACCCGTTCTAAAAGCGGGATTTTCAAACCTAACCGCCAGTTCTCTCTTCACACTCAACATATCTCCCATATTCCTTCAAATCCAAAAATCTCCCTCCTTGATCCTAACTGGAAGTCTGCCATGTCTACAGAATTCAATGCGTTGCTTAAACAAAATACATGGGATTTAGTTCCACGTCCGGTGGGTGCAAATATCATTCGTTGCCATTGGATTTTTCGACATAAATTTAATGCGGATGGTACTCTTGAACGGTATAAAGCGAGACTTGTGGAAAATGGTAAATATCAGGAGGTGGGAGTTGATTGTGACGAGACCTTTAGCCCGGTAGTTAAACCAGCTACTATTCGTACTGTTTTATCTATTGCTTTGGGCAGAAAATGGCCCATACATCAGCTAGATGTTAAAAACGCCTTCCTACACGGGGACCTTCATGACACCGTTTACATGCACCAACCACCTGGATTCTCTCATCCATCTCTTCCAGGTCATGTCTGTAAGCTCTGTAAATCATTATACAGACTTAAACAGGCACCGCGCGCTTGGTATCAACGTTTTGCCCAACACTTGATGCATCTCGGTTTTGTTTGTAGTAAAAGTGATAACTCACTCTTTATATTTCGAAGAAATAATGATCTTGCCTATTTACTTCTTTATGTGGACGACATCGTTCTTACTGCATCCTCTTCCCCGCTTCAGAGCATAATCATCAATGCTCTCAAACATGAATTCGAGATGACTGATCTCGGCACACTTACCTACTTCTTGGGCATCTCGGTTACTCGCAACTCTCGTGGCATGTTCTTATCTCAGCAACGGTATGCCGAAACTATTCTCAAACGAGCTCACATGGAAAATTGCAAACCGGTCACAACTTCCGTTGATACCAACTCAAAGCTAAGTTCTAACCACGGCACTTTATTGTCCGACTCTACTACCTACCGTAGTCTCGCAGGCGCACTCCAATACCTCACCTTTACTCGTCCAGACATCGCTTACGCAGTTCAACAAATATGTCTGTTCATGCATGCTCCAAGGGAGCCGCATCTCAACGCTTTAAAACGTATCCTACGGTATCTTAAAGGCACTCTTCATCTTGGCCTGCATTTGTATCCCTCGTCCCCCCGTCAGCTCACGGCCTACACAGATGCCGACTGGGGTGGTTGCCCCGACACTCGTCGTTCTACATCGGGATACTACGTTTTCTTAGGTGACAATCTCATTTCTTGGTCTGCTAAAAGACAACCGACTTTGTCAAGATCCAGTGCCGAAGCCGAATACCGCGGGGTCGCTAATGTAGTGGCCGAGACGTGTTGGTTACGTAATTTACTACTTGAACTTCATATCCCTCTCCACCGGTGCACGCTAGTTTATTGTGATAATGTATCGGCCGTTTATCTTTCTGGCAATCCCGTGCAGCATCAGCGGACGAAACACATTGAGATGGACATTCACTTTGTTCGAGAAAATGTGGCTTTGGGTCAAATACGAGTCCTGCATATTCCATCAAGTTTTCAATATGCTGACATTTTTACAAAAGGCCTTCCACGACAGCTTTTTCTCGACTTCAGAGACAGTTTGAGCATCCGTCCTCCTCCTGCTCCAACTGAGGGGGGCTATTAGATTGTATTTATCTATAATGTTTTGTACTCATCTATATTTGATTTGTATTTATCTTCCCTAGATTGTTGGGAAGTTTGTTTTGTAACATATATATATATATATATATATATATATATATATATATATATATATATATATATATATATATATATATATATATATATATATATATATATATATATATATATATATATATATATATATATATATATATATATATATATATTAAATGAATAAAGTGGAAGAGGAACAGGGATTTTGACGCAACTTTTCTAAAAGATTGGATCAACAAATCGCATCTTCAAAGAAATCGGGATGGATAAGTGAACAAGAAACAAACCTTGGAGTCGCGAATGGTGTATGGAGAAGGACCGTCGGGATCGGCCAGAGGCGATGAAATTCCAGCAAGAACGCCCGACTTGGTCAGCGACAGTGTTCGTTTGCGAGAGTCGTAGCCGGGAGTCGACACTCGACGCTTACGAGTTACGGCACCGATTTTTGAGACTGAATTACAAATTAACCCATTTTGGTAAATATTTTGAAAACCATACTTAATTGGTAAATACTTTTTTTAAAAACACTATCTCGGTCAAAATAAACTTAAAAAAATGGAAATTAAAAAAATAAACTTTTAAAAATGGAAAAACAAAAGAAAAGGGCAACACCTATTGAATGTTTTTAAAAAGTTGGACCAAACTCGCAAAAAAAAAAATCAATCTTTTGGATCTGTGGTGCTATTTCAAAACTTTTTGGACCAAAGTAGCAATTTCTGATGAACCACAAGGACCAAAAATGCAATTTTCTCTATATTAAAAAGGGTCTTAGTAGACATACTTCCCTACAATTAATATATATATATATATATATATATATATATATATATATATATATATATATATATATATATATATATATATATATATATATATATATATATATATATATATATATATATATATATATATACTTATAATATAGGCCATCAAAATCATGTGGTTAGAGATAAGTTGATATCTCAAACCATATTAACTTGAAACACACAAACTTTTCATATCCCCTAAATTAATGACAATTATTAATTTTATTTCATTCACTATAAATTCCTTCAAAAACTCATTTTATAGTTTATAAAACATATGTTTATTCAAGTTTCAAGAGCTCTCATAATCCAATGTCATTTGATCCTAAAGTCGCCAAAGATTCCTTACGGGTTCCATGTCAATACAAACGTAAGTATTCAGTTAACCAAATATTATATTTGTTTTTAATCATCTTGGTTCAAATCCAAAGTTCACATAGTACTCCAAATATTCTTCTTATTTTAGGGTTAACTTAATGAATTTTTACTCTCAATATTCTCTTGGTAACAATACGCATTTTATTCTTGCTTTTTAGATTTTTATCTTCGAGATTGAAATAATGATGAATTGTATATCTTATTAGTTTGACTATCAATATGATGGAAAATATGTATTATCTCTCATTCATCTCTCTTGATTCTTAATGTGATTGTGTAAGACCCGTATCCTGATTATAACATATACTTAAAATAAGAGTGTTAGGAATTATATGATTTTTGGTAGTTATAAAGCTAAGAAAAACTTTAGTTACAATTTCATATGAAAATCAGCATTTTGTGACGTTTTTAGAAAAATCATAATTAATTATAGGAAAATCGTTTGGACCTCAAACCAGTGCACAAAGTTTACAAATTGAGTCTAGTACAATTATCAAAAATAATAGTAAGCTTGAAAATGAGATTATCTATGGTAAAAAATGCAATCTTTACTGATTAGTTCGGAATTGACAGATTAGATAGTCTGCTTTCAAAAATTCATAATAAATCATAGAAAAATCGTATAAATACGTAAAATACATCCCTGGAAAGGTATTGTGATAAATTTCTGGAATATCAAATAAAAACGTGAATTTAATGGGTTTAAAGTCAGCTAAACCAGTCTTGAACAGACTGATTCTAGAAGGTATTAATTTCAACAAAGTTATATTATTAAAATATTTTATCAAAAGTGTCATGCCATTTTTTATTCAAGAATTCAAGTATAAATACCCCCCAAAACATCTCATAAACCACACCAACAAATCTCAATCCAATATATAGAGGTTTCTAAGCACTAGAGTGTAAGAAGTGAGCGGAAGGAAGGTCAAAAGCCTAACAAAGAAGTTATAGATCTCGACGACTGGTCATAAGGTAACTACAAACCTTTCTATAGCTTAATTAGGTATTGTTAAATAATTTTTGTGTTAAGAAGTAGAATATGTAATAAGTATAACATATTCATTTCCAACAATAGTAAACAAAAACCTTAAGAACGTCCTTATTATAACAATTCGTAATTCTGAAAATAATACCGATTGATTTACTTACGAGGACGGTGACTAGGCCGATTACTTGGGATCTGGTTGTTGGATTTTCCGAAAGGCTAAAATGCTGAAAGGATCCTGCCACCCCATCTAATCTTCTACCTGGCCGTTCTTTACTTGATAAATCATGGAGTATCATGTTGGAATTATTGAAGGGTTTTATGATGCGACTATAATATAGTTAAGGATTAAGAAATGATAGATTTCTTATTATGTTAACAGTTAAAGTTGAAAGGAAATACAAAGGCGAGAAAGATAAACGATATAGTCAACTACAATCAGTTGAGTCTTCTCACTATACTATAGGTGATATTGCATGCGTAGGAAGGAAGATATGTTAGACTAAGGTGATCTTACCTGTTATGATAATTGTATGAATTATTGCTATGATAATGATTGTTTGTGGACGGAACGGGACAGCCCGCGAGCTAATAGGCGGAACGGGAATAGCCTGCGAGTCATTAGACGGAACGGGAAAAGCCTGCGAGCAATAAGACGGAACGAGAACTGCTCGTGAGTCTTCAGGCGGAACAGGGATAGCCCGCGAGTCTCACAGACATATGAATGGTTATGATGTGTTCTATGTTGTGTGATGGATCGTATGGTATTTTGAGGAACTCACTAAGCTCCGTGCTTTCCCTTTCCCTATATAAACTACTGTTCCAGGTACATCAGGTACCATGGATGGCAAGGCGTGACGTGTATACACTGTGCTGCTTCATTGGAGGACTGTTTTTGAATGGATGTTCCGCTATGTTGTGATTTCATTAACTTTTGTTAATCCTGGGATGTTTTCATTAAACTTATAAGTTATGGAATTTTATCAAAATTAATTAAGTGGCTTTACTTATATTGAAGTGTTCGTTAATTTTTTTTTTAAATTTACCCTAAAATTTTGGGATGTTACAGATTGTGTTGGATTTTTAAGTTTTTGAAATATTGCAACGTGTTGGTTTATTTGAACTAAGAATGACATTAATACTTATTTTATTCTCGCTTTTTTAGATTTTTATTTTCAAGATTGAAATAACGATGGATTGTATTTCTTATTAGTTTGATAATGAATATGATGAAAAATATATTATCTCTATTTCATCTCTCTTGATTCTTAATATAATTGACTTAATTTTTAAGTTTTTGAAATCAACATGTTGGTTTATTTGAATGAAGAATGATGTTACTATCAATAGATTATCTATTGACTTGATTTGCCAACATGATGATCAAATAATTATTAGCTTTTTTGATCGTTCTTCAGTTATGAGTTTATTTGTTTTCATTGTGATCATTGTTACATTTTTAACATTAATCTTATATTTATTTTTTAATGATGTTTGGTTGACGTTTTTAGATTAAATGATGTAGCATGGATAAGATTGTTGAGCAAAAAAACTACTAATTTAAAACATAGTAATAATATAATAGAAAAAACTACTAATCTAAAACTTAACAAAAGTATAGTAGAAAAATAATAGAACTTTATAAAAACATGTTATAAATATAATTATAGTTATTTTATGCATCAAATTCGTTATAAAATGTTATCTAAAATAAATGACCAAAATCATCTATCATCTATCATCATTATCATTATCATTACCATCACTATCATTATATTATTATCTTATCATTATCATTATCATTATCATTATCATTATTATAAATCATATAATAGAGGTGTTTAAAGGTATATGGTTGAAGATATGAATCATACTTGCACCATATTCATTTGAAACTTCCAAAACCCTTCAACTTTCAACTAATTAATTACAATCATTCAAGCATTTTTGGCTTGCATAATAATAATATTAAGTAGTCTATTTAAGATGTTATAATTTATGAGTATCAAATGATGGTAGTTGAATAGGTTTTAAGTTTTTTAAATTAATCAATTAAGCACTTAATGAAATGTTTTTAATTGAAATATATTATATTGATTAAACTTTTTGACTTTTAAGTAGTATATAGAAATAAAAGCATATGGTTTGATAAAAATAATTATCTCTTATATATTAATTTTGAAACTTTTATTTAATTAAATTAATTATAATTGATTAAATCGTTATCTTTCTTCATTTTTATATTTATCGTTATAATCTTTATAATTATTATAATAAATACCTTACAATTCAACATGGTTCAAGATATGTCATCTATCTTGAACCATGTTCTTTTGAAACTACCAAACTCTTCAACTTAATCTACTTAACTGGTTAGTAATTCATATTGGTTAATCATAAATAAAAACCGTTCAATTTTCACCTAATTAATTACTACAACTTAAGAGTTTTTCTAACTTATGATATTTAATAGTTGATTATGGTTAATATACATGTATATTGTAACACCCGGTTTCTCGATTCAGAAATACACCAACATATAATCAAACATAATTATCATTAGTGGTGTAAATCCCAAGATGAGTAACAAGTTTACAGAGTTATATCAAAAACATAGTTTAAGTCGTAAACTATTTACAATAAGTGTTTACAGCTATTACACAAAAACCGGGACAACTATATAGTTTGAACAACAAATAACAATCCAGGTCCAAAGTCCAAAGTCCATATTCAGTTCAGCTATCCCTCCGTGATGCGTTTCCCACGATCAACGTTTCCAGAACCTAACAAAATCATTTAAACAAACAATTTATGAGCTTCAATAGCTCAGTGAGTAATTTAGTAATAATTCGATTATATCATCCAACACCCCATTCAAAAGATCTCAAATGACTATCTCAGTCATTAGTATATCACATACTCTATTACTCTTTGATTTAAACACCCAAACTTGATTTTACTCAACCTTTCCAACTTAGATTATTTTTGATCTGCAATCAAACAATTCATCAATATATCATTCATCTAGTGATAAATACTCACATGAGGTTAACTCAGTATGTGGAACTCCAGAATCTCGTGCATGATCCTGTCTAGCCTTAGCTGTAACACAATAGCTAAATTTCAATACTCAAATCTCATAATAATCTCATTCACAATTAGATCAATAATAATTCAGAAATTAGCATCATATAGTGAAGTCATAATCAAACAATAGCAATAACACTCTAGTTATAGCTCCCCACTTCACCACTTTGACCCATTCAAGTTCATAAACACAATCAATAAGCATATCAATAACTCAAGCCAAAAATTAAACTCTTATAGACTTGTTAATCTAACAATTTGACTCTAACATCATCGATTCACAGAGGGGTCATCGAGACCACATGGAATCACTCCAAATCAAAGCATTCAACCGTTGAAATAAAACCAAATTCAAGGAGGATTACCTTACAAGCTCCAAGTATAAATCCATAGCTTCAATTCGTGAATATTAGGCTTAAATCTCGACTTAAATGGCTTAGAATCGATTTTGAGGGTTTGGAGAGGGTTTGGCTCGAAATGGGTTTTATCCCAAATGAATGGAAAATCAGCTTTTAAAAAGTAATTCTGCGCGTAACACTGCCCGTGTTAAAATTACACGGCCCGTGTAACTTACGGTATACATTTGGGTTTTATTCTGCAGGCTTACACGACCCGTGTAAGTCATGGATAACTTTAGACATGGGTTTGTATACACAACATGACCCGTGTCAAAAAGACACGACCCGTGTAACTCACGTTATGCTCAAAACAATCACAAGGGACTCCTACATGACCCGTGTAACTCCAACACGACCCGTGTGACTTCTTTTGACAGTTTTAAAGGTTTAAACTTTTCCCAAATGGACTTCTAACTATCCTAACTCATTTAACAACTTAACAAATCTTATATATACTAGATTAACTCAAATTTACTTACCGAAAGTATCACGGCGTTACATATATATAGTTTATTGAGATAAATCAATTTTCTTGGCTTAAAGAATAAGATGAAGGAAAATAAGACTTGAAACACATTTATATATTTTGCTAACATCCATTGAGATTTTGTGCTTTAGTTTCATTATTTACTAACTTACATCAACATTTCTTTTTTTTTTCTAGGTATTTATGTGTTCATCGGATGGAAAAGAGAAATATAGAGAACTTTCTTTTACATGGTGTTATATGTATATCAAATTCATAAAATTCATACTACGATATTATTCAAGAGACAAAAGTGATTCTTTTTTCTTTAATTATCAATGAGAGTTAGTTATATTTAAAGAGAGTCTTTCAGTTTGATTTTGTGAAATTATTTACAAGTCAAAGTATATTGTTAGTTTTTATAATAGATAAGGTAAACAATGAAATGTAATGATTCGAATATAACTAAATAATAAAATATGCAAAAGTTGTTATTCATTACCTTTGATGAAACTCATGAAGAAAAATTGTCATAATAATACAATTCTTTCTCAATGGTAACATTTGTAATATTATTACTATGTTTATTTCTATTTTATTTTAGATGTTAAGCTAATTCATGTCAAGACATTTTCTTATGGTTTAATTACACTATCCATATAGAATACAAAATTACTATTGGATGTTTCATTGATGTTGGTTAAATTAACATGTTAATAACATTATAATTATATTAAATATATGATTATGATATTGTGTTTGAGTTTTGTGATGAAAATTTTATAGTTGATACATGATATGTATTGTGATGAGATATTTATAACTAAACCTACGTATTTATATTAGATCTAATGTTTTCAGATTCTTATATATCAATATTTTTTACCAAATATTTTTATTCCTGCGCAACGCGCGGGGATACGCCTAGTATCTTATAATTGAAGCATATTTCCAAGCACCACATTGATTTGAAACTCCCATGTCTTTTCACATTTCCAATGATTTTTCAAATGTCTTTTTAATAATGTTTACTAATTGCTTTAAAATAATCATATGTTACAATCATCTAAACTAAGTGTATATTTTTCAATCATCTAAACTAAATGTATATTTAACCATATTTTACAATCATCTAATATGTGAGTTTATTAAATGTATTGCTTACACTAACATAATGTTTGTATTATCTAAATCCACCAATATTTATTTTCTATTTTGTATTATAAGAGAAGCCATTGAAATTAATGTGGTTCAAGATAAATGATTTATATTTTACCATATTAATTTGAGGTTTTTTTCTTTGTCCCACATTGCTTCAAATACATATATCTTATTTTCTGTTTCTCTTATATAATACAATTCATTTGCTTCCATTATCCATCAAACTTGATCTTTCAAGTCTATTATTAATTAGTGATCATTTTATCATAAAAGCATACCTTTATCGCAAGTTTTAAAATATTTTTACTATTTAGTTTCAACTCTAAAAAGTATTGAAACTCATAAGTAAACAATAAAATTACTTAAAACTTTTAAAAACTTGAGTAGGTTGAAAGTTTATCGTACGTCGTTTTTAAAAGTGACACCGGTGTAAACATTTTTTGATTCACCGATATGTATATACGTAGAAATTTTAAAATTACTTAAAACTTTTAAAAACTTGACTAGGTTTCATATTAATTAGTGGTCAATTTATCATAAAAATATATTTTTATCTCAAAGTTTCAACTATTATCCTATTTCGTTTTAACTTAAAAAATCAATGAAACTAAAAGGATGAATATTTAAAAGAGTTAAAAACTATTAGAAAACCAATTGAGTTGGAAGTTCATAGTAAGTCATGTGCCATAGTTCAATGTGTGATGACAACTTTGTAAACAATTTATTTCGCTTTCATAAGATTTATGCACATAAAAATTTTAAACAATAATCCTTGAGAGTTCAAACAAATATGTTTATAAATATAAATATTATAATACATATCATTTAATCAATATAGTTTAATATGAATTTTATCATGTGCCACATTAATTTGAATTTATTAGAAAAAACATATTAGAGTGGACATCAGTGAGCACGCTTCCAAAATTTACAAAAACAGTCCTAAAATTGAAACCAAAAGTTCATGGAATGTTGCAACCGATTCGTAATCTGGTTACAATCAATAACACAAAAGAACAAAGATACATGAGAAATCGTTTTAGCTTCTTACTTATAGATGTTTTCTTTCCTTTGAAATTTGTTTCTTAAACTATGTAGGATGTGAATTATATTAATCTCTTTACTTATAGATGTTTGATTTCTCTTCAGTTGTGTTTCTTAAGCGATGTGCAACAAGAAATTGCCACAAAAATAACACACTATGAATAAAATTTTGATCCCATATCGTTATGATGAACCAACTCAAGAAACTTTTTTATTCTATAAATAAAAGTCTCCCTCAAGTTAAAACAATTGTATAAGTCATTAGATTTTTTTATTGCTTGAAACTTTTCCAAATATTGAAATTCAAGGAAATGTATAGTTAAAATTTTCTTATATTTTAAATGAAGTTGAGCTTTAAAAATTTTAGCGAGTCGGTCCGAGATGAGCTATGAATTCATTCATCAAATTGCACAAAATCGCATGCATAATGCTAAATAATACAATTTTGAACTTTTATCTCTTATACAATATTGATGTCAAAACGACGATTTCTAATTTTATCAGAGGTCATTCAATCAATAATTCAATATACTTCATGTATTCTAGCTATATAGATTTTCTATTATAAAGGAATCAATGTGGTTCAAGATACATGATTTATCTTTTACCTTATCAATTTGAGGTTTTTTTCTTTATTCCACATTGCTTCACATACATATATGACATTTTCTATTTCTCTTATATAATACAATTGATTTGCTTCCATTATCCACCATGCAAATAGCATACTATTAATTTACATTAAATATTCGAAATTAAAACATGACCAAATACGCAATCTTTAAATTGATTTTAAAATAGATAAAAGTAAAATTAAATTTGAAATTATACAAAAATATTATCCAAGCAGAACATGTTAGTAGATTATTAAAATCATGTGGTTTGAGATAACTTTTTAATTTGATTTTTATTTGATGCATTGTATTTATCCATTAAAATTGTTGAAATTTGTTGTCTTTCAAATTTAACACGTGTATGTATTATCATATAGTTAACAATAATGAATATATTTTTCTATATTTTTGTTTAATTTGATATAAGAATAACATGCATTTGTTATATTCTAACTAATAATTATTTTCCTACGCAACGTGCGGGCATTCGCCTAGTTATTTATATAAGCATAAAGCCTATTCAAATATACATAATCACATCTACTATCTTATCATCACTTACATATAATAAAAACATATATCATCACTTACGACGTATAATACAAACATATATTTTTATAGAATGGAGATATGAAAATTGAATAGAATGGTTAAGAATACAATTATCTTATATAAAAATGATAGGGGTGGTGGTTTTATCAGGACTCATAAAAAATAGTGAATATAAACGGAAATGTTTACCTATCACTAATTGTCTGTAACACCCCTTCCTCAAACCGTAGTTTAATACAGTTTATATTACAAAATATCTTACAAAGCGTGACTATGAAAAAGTCAATTATTTTTTTTTTACAAATTTATTCTCAAGGGGTAATTACAGACTGAACTCAAAAGCCATAATTTAAACTTATCTGTATCTTACACTGGTCCCAACCTCAACTCCTGCTCCTTTCACCTAAGTACATAGCATTTAAAAATAATATGTGAGACATAAAGTCTCGTGAGTAATATGGGTTTTAGACCCAAAATTTTTCTGCTCAAACTTGAAATATAAGCAAGTAAACTGCTTAAAACTTATTTTTATAATAAATCTCTTTTCTTCTCTATTTTCAAACTTTAAAAAAATACTTTCTTTTGCAAAAACTGCTTCTTTTCTCAAAACTGTTTTCTTTCTTAAAACTAATTTCTTTCTTTAAAACTGCTTTCTTTCTTTAACTGCTTTCTTTCTCATTTAACTGTGACCAACAGAAACTCATGAATTAGTTTAGTTTAATTCATTTTACTAACTCCCCTTCGTGGGACAAAACAGATCTGCCCGCAAGGTTATTCTATCTCTGTCTCCCCTTCGTGACTTGGAACAGATCCAATCACAAGGTTATGCTAAGCTAGACAACTACTTCGCGACGGGAGGTACCACCCCAATAGTGTCTTTAGATCTCCCGATTATGTGGGTGATCCTAGTCCGGACAACTGACTCTCATTGCTTTCTTTGCTCTAGTTCTTATCTTATTACTTTCTTCATTTCATCTTAAATTGGTCAAAAGGACACAATTTATAATAAACTTAAACTCATAAACTTTTTATCTCATAATCAAAAATACTTTCAAAACTAACTTCAATATCTTTAGCTCTCATACGAAACTTCTTTCAAGAAACTTTACAAACTATACTACTTAAAAATCTGCTTAAAAACACTTAGCCCTTATAGAGAGCTACTTTAAAACTGTTTCCAACTTTAGTATTCAAAAGTATTTGGAAATCTTATTTTCTGAAAATATCATTTTTGCTATGTACAAAAAGTCCACATATACTCACCTTGGTGTAGCTATAGGTCACTAAGCTTCTCGTACACTTTTCCCCTTTCCGTGCTCAATAGTATTTGAAGCACCTCCTACACATATATCACATATATATATTTACTCAATTAATACATACTACATCTGACTCTATAACTTAAGAGTCTCATATGACACAACTACAGGTCATAACAAATGTATAACCTTTAATACTCATTTTATAATTTTCTCCGAAATACGCGTATTTTGCTACAGTACCCCCGTGGGGTCGTATTCCGAATTTAAAAATTTTCTACGTAGTTTCATACCATTTTAAGCCTATGGTATGAATTTCAGGTCAAACGGACATGCCTAGCTACGAGTTCAAATCTCAAAAATTGGACAGCAACTTCACATCTTCCTGCCGCGAGGTCGCCTCGCAACCACCCCTATGGTCGCGTCGCGATCCATAGTACAATGCTATATTTGACGATTTTTCAAGCTACAGTTCCACTATTCACCCCATTAAGCTCTTAATACTTGACTTAATTAGTTTAGGGTCATTTCCAGACCCTAAATACCAACTTATACTTAACTTTAAACCTCAAAATCATCAAATCATCTTTATAAACTTGAAAATTCTTCCGAAAACCCCATTTTTCACAAAAAATCATTTTATTGGATTTTCAAAGCTTGAAACTGATTTCTTGCATCTTTTATGTCATGTTTGACTTAACAAGACCATAAGAACTATATAAAATCAGTTTCATCTCTTAAACCCATTTCTAGGGTTCTTGAGCTAAAAACCTATTTCATCATTTTTGCATCAAATCTTCAATTCCATGGAATTACTTGTTAATACAAGTTTCTTTCATCATTTCTAACCTATTGGACTCATCAAAATTACTTATTCATCCAAACCCGTGGCTTGATGTTCTTGAACCAAAATCATCTTTTTCTTGGAATTCAACATATTCATCACTAGACATGTTAAATTGATGATTTTGAGCAAGATGGTTTAGATGATTTCACTGGAATCATGACTTCTAGAAAATCAGAAATCAAGTACACGATTCCCGTTTAAGAACTTGGATGAAATAAGCTTCAAACACAGAATTTCTTACCTCTTGAAGCTAAAATCCTCAAACTTGGAACTTGATTCGTACACTTCTTCCTGATTGTTCGTGTTCTTCCCGTACTTTCTCTCGCTCTCTCTGGACTCTTCTATGATCTTCTGGAGATGAGAGTTAGATAACCCTCTTATTTATATTTAATTTTTATAAAAATATTTACATTCTAGTCCCTACTCTTTCCACTTCTCTACAAAAATGGTCCTAAGACCCATAACCTTGCAAACCAAGTTCCATTAGTTACCAATTTAGCTCCTTAATACAATTCTTAACATAATGGTCAGTTTCATGTCAAATGACTATTTTGCCCTTTTCGGCCAAATTTCACTCTTCACGCGGTAAAACTCCCAATTTTACATAAACTTTTATTTCTTACATTCTTATTTCACAAACAACATATCATCTTACATAATGGTCTTATAATATGTCAAAAGACCATTTTTCCCCTCTTTACAACTTTTCTGCGGGTTCTTACAGTCACCCCTCCTTAAGCGGATTCCGTCCTCGGAATCTTTTCGTAATCCATGAAATCTGGATACCTTCTTTTCATTTATTCTAATGTCTCCCAAGTTAGGTTTGACCCTAATGGATGCTTCCACTTGACTAGTACAATGTCAATTTCTTTATTTCTCAGCTTCTTAGTTTGCATTTCTAGAATTGCTTCGGGTTCTTCAATCAGTTTGCTAGGAGTCTCCACCTTCAAGTCTGTATACGGTATAACTAACTCTTCTTTTCCAAAGTACTTCTTCAGATAGAATACATGAAAAGTATCATGTATTCCGCTAAGTTCTGGTGGTAACTCCAGCTTGAATGCTTGCAATCCAACTCTCGTCAGAATTCTAAAAGGTCCGATGTATCTTGGACTCAATTTTCCTCTTTTACCAAATCTGACTACACCCTTCCACGGCGACACTTTTATCATCACTAAATCTCCTTCTTGCAAATCATACGGTCTTTTCTTTAGATTCGAGTGACTCTTCTGTCGGTCTTGTGCTTCTTTCATGTTAGCTTGAATCACTCCAATCTTCTTATTGGTTACTCTAACAATCTCTGGTCCTGTAAGCTTAGTCTCACCCGCCTCTAACCAGCACAAAGGAGTTCTACATTTTCTACCATACAATGCCTCAAAGGGTGGCATTTTAATTCTAGAATGGTAGCTGTTGTTATATGCAAACTCCACTAAAGGCAGGTGTTCATCCCAACTGCCTCCAAAATCCATCACGCATGATCGTAGCATGTCTTCTACTGTCTGAATTGTTCGCTCACTCTGACCATCCGTTTGTGGATGATACGCTGTATTTAGCTGAATTCTCGTCCCCATTTTCTCTTGTAAGGCTCTCCAAAAGTTAGAGGTAAATCTGGGGTCTCTGTCTGACACGATGGACCATGGTGCACCATATCGTCTTAACACTTCATCTATGTACAACTGGGCTAAATTCTCCAATGGAGTAGTTTCTTTTATAGCTAGAAATAGTGCACTCTTGGTCAATCGTTCCACTATAACCCATATACTATCATACCCCCTTCTTGTTCTTGGTAACCCCACAATGAAATCCATGGTTACATCTTCCCATTTCCCTGCTGGAATGTGCAAGGACTGGGCATCTCCATGCGGGACTTGATGTTCCGCCTTGACTTGTGCACAAATGACACACTTGGATATGTATTTAGCTATCCTCTTTTTCATTTTAGGCCACCAATACTTTTTTTAGATCTTGATAAGTCTTGGTACTCCCTGGATGTATGGAATACTTAGACTTATGCGACTCTTCTAAAATCAGCTTTCTCAAACCCCCTGCTTTCAGCACCTAAATGCGGTTTCTAAAAGTCTTTAACCCTTGACTGTTTATTTCAAACTGTATGTCTTTTCCTAGTTTCTCATCTTTTAAATCTCCGCTTTCCTCAACTTTCTGTTGGGCTACTTTAATATGTTCTATAATACTGGACACTAGTTCTATATGCATCGATCTTGCCTTGATTCTTTTCTCAGGAACTTTTCTACTCAATGCATCTGCTACTACATTTGCTTTACCTGGATGGTATACAATCTCGCAATCCTAATCGCTGATCAACTCGAGCTATCTTCTCTGTCTCATGTTCAACTCTTTTTGAGTGAACACATACTGCAAACTCTTGTGATCAGTAAATAGCTTGCACTTTGTACCATACAGGTAATGCCTCCAAATTTTCAAGGCAAATACAATCACTGCAAGCTCTAAATCATGGGTAGTATACTTTGTTTCTGGGGCTTTCAACTATCTGGAAGCATATGCTATAACCTTCCCCCTCTACATCTACACACAGCCAAGCCCTCTATGTGAGGCATCACTGTATACTCTAAAATCTTCTGTCCCATATGGTAACGTAAGGACAGGCACATTACATAACTTCTCTTTTAATGTAACAAAAGCTTTTTCTTGTTCTTCTTACTTAAGTAAATTTCATATTTTTAATTTACTTTCTCTCTTTTCTTATAGAAGCTTTGCCACTTCATAATTTATTATAGAAAATTGACTTTCCAAAAGTCAATCGACATTTTAATTACTTCTTTCTTGTCATTAGACTTAAATCTCATATTTTTTTTCTTTTCTTTTTCTAGTAAACGATACACATCCAATTTACCTTTATACATTTTTTAGAAGTTTTACAACTTCTTATGTTTACATATACTAAAAGAATTGACTCTTCAAAAGTCAATCGTTGTTCTTGCTTCTTTTGTCTTATCATTCATCTTTAATTCTCAAAGAATTTTCTATCTTTATTTTTTTTTGAACAAAACCTTTTATATCAAAGGTGTTGCTATTATTACTACTATAACTTTTCTTTGCCTTTACTACTAGTTTTCATACATTCACATAAGGTTATTACCTTTATCATTTTGTTACTTACATGTATTACTTCTATAAATACATGTCTTATATCACTCTTTACTTGTATTATTTTCACATTTCGACATATTAACAATCTAGATACTTCTTTCATCCTCCTTTATTATTTATGAGATTTCAATCTCATTTACTCATTACACTTATTAATATAATTATGTCCTTTTTCATTTTTTTTCAGCTTTCTTATAGTACTCTTATGAGTATACTTCTTATCTTCTTAGGTACCCCATGTACCATTCTCATATTATTACTTATGTTTTAGTACTTTCTTGTAGTTCCTATTTCTCACACTAAAGCTTAGTTTAGCACTTTATCTCTTACTTACTCTTTACTTGTTATGACTAATGCCAAAAACAACTTTTACTTTTCTTTTTATCCTAACTGCATTATAATAACATTTCAATAAAGATTGGCATTTCTGACTCAACAATTACTTGTTTTATCTCATTATACTTATTAAGCATACACTACTTTCATAATCATACAGATTACCACCATTTTTCATAGACATTCAATCTCTATGTCTCATACATTTTACTTATAAACTTTCTAGGTTTGATACCCAAAATTTCTTTTATTATACTTTTTACCATTTCTCTCTATGTGTCATAAGGCTATATGCCCAACACATTGCATTATTCTTTTATTTAAGCTTCATTTCTTTACTCTCTTTACTTTTACGTATCTTAAAACGATATACACTATACACTTTCTTATGTTCCATAATTACAAGCCATGTACTGACCATTTCTCAAATCTTTAGCTACTTTCACCCATCATTCCCATTCGGAATTAGTAACTTCATGTCTGTTTGTTTTAATTCTTATCTCATCTTTGACTCTTTGTCTAATACTTATCTAGATATTCGCTTTTATTCTTTATCTCATATTATTTATGACTCTCAGTCATTTTTCTCACATTCTGTAACGCCAAGGCATGATTTATTATGAAATTATAACAAAAGGGTAAATTGGTTATTTTACCTTAGAAGGGTAATTTGGTCTTTTGGACAGAAAAGGATTAAGTTTGTAATAATATTTTGAGTTTAGGACTTAAAATGTTATAAAAACTAGTTTTGTCATAAATATGTGTAAACTGTGGCAAAAGTTCAAGAATTAGAACTCTAGGGACTAAACTGCAATTTCTGGAAGTATAAATAGTGGGACATTGAGATGACAAGAACGGAGCCGTGAGTCTAGGCAAAAGCGGGACAAACCCGTGAGCCATACATGATCTTGTGTTATGAGATAATGCATAGTTATTTTGTATAGAGAATTTTATTCTTATACATGTTATATTTGATTAGATTACTCATTGGGCTTTATAGCTCACGGTTTTATTGATATGTCCCTGCAGGTGAGCGTGATCCCGCCAAAGGGAAAGATAAAGTCCGAGACTGAGGACTTAGGATGTGAAGTGACTACCCGGCTTGAAGAATGTATAATATTTATGTGTATTGTACTTCGTGATACACTTGTACTCGTATTGTGTTAACTAATACCCCATACTTATGGTTTGATTGTAAAATATTTGGTTTGAAAAATAAAAATTTTTAAGGGGTGTTTTGTTAATCAGTCGGGTGTTTCAAGTTGGTATCAGAGCCGTGGTTTAAGTGAACTAGGTGTCTTAGATTAGATTCCTGGACTTAAACCTTGAGAGAAAAACAGACAAATGGACTGTTAGATATATATAAGTTTGTTATTATATATGTAATCTAACGGTTTGCTGAATTTTGAAGTATGAGAAATACAAGGAGTAATCCCACTGGTGCAAATTCGTGTGGAACCTCAAGAAGTGGACCAGCCCGGTCACGCGGCTCTGTGGGACGAAGAGCAAGAGCACCAGCAAGGGAACCGGTGGGAGAAAATCCACCAGATATTCGGGCAATAGTGGAAGAAGTGGTTAGGAAAATGATGCCTACGTTAACGAATAACCCCAACCCGAGTGGCAATCCTAACCCGAGTGCCAATCCTAATCCTAGTGAAGAGGCTGCAAAAAGTATTCATGACAGGCAGCCGGAAGATGAAAGCCAGGGAGAAAGTCGTGCTCGGGCAATAAAAAGAAACTCAAGGCGGGGAAGCTTCTACCAAGAAAGTCGGATGTACTTACAAAGCTTTCCTTGGTTGTAAGCCAAAAGAGTTTTCAGGGACAGATAATCCAGTCCAAGCTATGGAGTGGATAATGCATATTGAGAAGGTGTTTCGGGTTAGCAAATGTACGGATGAGGACAAGGTAGAATTTGCCACAAATCAACTCACGAGCAATGCGCTACATTGGTAGCAAATTTACTACAAATCATTGGATCTTGACTCATCCCAATCGGTACCTTGGGAACAATTCAAGGCTAAGTTCAATGAAGAATACTGCTCAGAAGTAGCTATAAAGAAGTTGGAGGATGAATTTCTGCACATGGAACAAGGTTCCCAGTCCGTCCAAGAGTACACTTTGAGTTTTCTGGAGAAAGCAAGATTTGCAGAACACCATGTCAATACCGAAAAGAGGAAGATTGATAAGTATGTTTGGGGGCTGACGACCCGAATCAGAGAAATTGTACAACCACTGAAACTGTCTACTTTCAGACAAGTGGTGGATCGAGCCACAGAAAGGGAGACAGAGTTGAAGCGACAAGAAGACGAAAAGAAAGCCGTTGAAACAAAAAGAAAGGCGGAAGACCAGGGTTGGACGCCTCAAAAAAGGTCGCAACAAACTGGGTCTAAGAGTAAAGGTCAGAAAGACGAAGGAAAGTGGTGTGAAAAGTGTAGAAAAAGACACACAGGGAGCTGTCGGATTGATACCGCATCAGTTAGCTGCCGAAACTGTGGAAAAACGGGTCACACTACACAGGAATGTTGGGCGGAGCGTAGGTGTTACCAATGTGGAGCTACGGATCACATTCGTCCGAACTGTCCCGAGTTGAAATCTGGAGCCTTCAGTGATAGATCCAGAATTGAGCAGGGTGGAAAGAAAGAGGAAGTGAAGAACCGAGGAAGACCGGTAGCCTCGCGAGCTTTCCAAATGACCGTTGAGGAAGCCCGTGAGAAGACAGATGTGGTTACAGGTATCTTCACTCTCAACTTCATACCTGTATATGTTATATTTGATCCAGGGGCTACACACTGTTTTGTATCGGAGTCCTTGTTGTCCCGCCTGAATGTACCGTTAACCCCAATGGATGAAAGTTTGGAAGTAGCCATAGCGGACGGCAGATATGTTTGGGTTTCTGAACACTTGGAAGGTTGTCAGCTTAAAATCTACGGGACCACTTTCCCTATAGATTTGAAGCCGATGACTACCAATGAATTTGGTGTAATTGTGGGTATGGATTGGTTGGCAACAAACTATGCTAACATGGATTGTAGAAATAAAAGCATTACAGTCTTATCACTGGATGGGGAATGGATGAAGATTCAGGGTGAACGACCTCGGTTAAGAATGCCGGTTATCTCCTTTGCTCAAGCCCGAAGCTGTATTAGTAAAGGAGGGATGTTTTATTTGGCCTATGTAGCGATGGATAAGCCAGTTAAAGTGGGAGTAGCGAATGTAAACGTGGTAAACGAATTCCCAGATGTGTTTCCAGATGAACTTCCAGGGTTGCCACCAGATCGACAAGTTGAGTTCATGATTGAACTGATTCCAGGAGCTGCTCCTGTTGCTCGAGCTCCATATCGTTTAGTACCTTCAGAGATGGTGGAACTGCGAAAGAAACTGGAAGAATTGTTAGACAGGGGTTTCATCAGACCGAGTACATCGCCTTGGGGAGCCCCTATCCTGTTTGTTAAGAAGAAAGATGGGTCAATGCGCATGTGTATTGACTATCGGGAATTGAACAAGATCACGGTGAAGAATAAGTATCCGCTCCCACGAATTGATGACTTGTTCGACCAGCTACAAGGAGCATCCTACTTTTCAAAAATTGACCTGAGGTCGGGTTACCATCAGTTGAAGATACGGGAATCTGACGTTCCAAAGACAGCTTTTCGTACACGATACAGTCATTATGAGTTTTTGGTGATGCCTTTCGGGTTAACCAATGCTCCAGCCGTATTCATGGATCTTATGAATCGGGTGTGTCGACCATTCCTTGATACCTCGGTGATAGTATTTATAGATGATATTCTGGTGTATTCGCGAAGCCAAGCCGAGCATGAAGTGCACCTACGATAAGTGTTGGAGTTGCTTCGCCAAGAAAAACTGTATGCTAAATTCTCCAAGTGTGAATTTTGGCTAAGAGAAGTTCAATTTATTGGTCATTTAATCAATGCTGAAGGGGTGAAAGTTGATCCATCAAAGATTGAAGCTGTGATAAAGTGGGAACCGCCTCGAAGTCCAACTGAAGTACGAAGTTTCCTTGGTTTGGCAGGCTATTATAGAAGATTTGTCGAGAATTTTTCCTCGATAGCTGCCCCGTTGACCAAGTTGACCAAGAAAGGCGAAAAGTTCACGTGGGCGGAAAAACAACAAGAAGCTTTCCAAAGGTTGAAACAAGCCTTGTGTGAAGCACCAGTGTTAGCACTACCGCAAAGCGGGGAAGAATATGTGATCTACAGCGATGCTTCAAGAGTTGGCCTTGGATGTGCACTAATGCAGAAAGGTCGGGTAATAGCTTATGCGTCCCGCCAACTAAAAGACGCTGATAAGAAGTATCCAGTTCATGACCTGGAATTAGCTGCGGTGGTTCTAGCATTGAAGCTATGGAGACACTATTTATATGGTGTGAAATTTGTTGTCTATACGGACCACAAAAGTTTGAAGTATTTATTTGATCAAAAAGAGCTAAACATGCGACAGCAAAGGTGGATGGACCTACTTAAAGACTTTGACTTTGAAATTCGGTACCACCCTGGCAAGGCAAATATCGTGGCAGATGATCTAAGCCGGAAAGAAGCACAATTGAAAGTTACATCCGCGTGTATGGGTGTAGCAAGTCGGTTACCGGAATTGATCCGTTTGGCACAGGAAGAGGCGTGCAAGCCTGAACATATAAAAATTGAGCGAATGGTTGGGTATATGAAGCATCTGAATGAAAATGCACAGAAATTGAAAACCTTCAGAGGTCGCGTGTGGGTCCCAAAACAAGGAGAGGCGCGGAACTTGCTTCTAGAAGATGCACACTGTAGTCGATATGCAGTTCATCCGGGTAGTACCAATATGTACCGGACGTTAAAACTGTTGTATTGGTGGCCCGAAATGAAAAGAGATGTTGGAAGATATGTAGAAGGATGTTTGACATGCCTGCAAGTTAAGTCAAACCATCAGAAACCGTATGGAGAAATCCAACCATTGCTGATTCCAGAGAAGAAGTGGGACCATATCACTATGGATTTTGTAACAAAGTTGCCGCGGACACCGCGAGGTCATGATTCGGTGTGGGTGATTGTTGATCGACTGACAAAATCAGCACATTTCATACCGATTAGCGAGAAGTACAGGGTAGATCAACTGGCGAAAATCTACATAGATGAGGTGTTATGTCGACATGGATTACCAGCGTCGATTGTGTCGGATCGAGATAGCAGATTTACTTCCCAGTTTTGGCAAAGTCTTCAAAAGCGATTGGGTTCAAAAGTACTCATGAGTACTGCATACCATCCGCAGACCGACGGCCAAAGTGAAAGAACTATTCAAACTTTGGAAGACATGCTAAGAACCTGCGTAATAGACTTTGGTGGAAGTTGGGAAGATCACCTACCTTTGGTATAATTCGCGTACAATAACAGCTATCATTCCAGCATTCAGATGGCCCCGTATGAAGCATTATATGGAGCACCGTGTCGTACTCCGACTTGCTGGACTGAAGTTGGGGAAAAGCCGTTGGCTGGCCCCGAAATTGTAGCACAGACGGAAGAAAAGATCAAACAAATTCGAGAAAACTTGAAGGTAGCTCAGAATCGGCAAAAACAGTACGCAGACAAACGGGTGAAACCGATAGAATTCCAGGTTGGAGACATGGTAATGCTCAAAGTATCTCCTTGGAAAGGTTTAATTCGTTTTGGGAAGAAAGGGAAGTTGAGTCCTCGCTTCATTGGACCTTTCCGTATATCCCAAAGAGTTGGAGCCGTAGCGTACAGATTGGAGTTACCTGATGAACTTCATGGTATACATGATGTATTCCATGTGTCCCATTTGAGGAAGACCTTATTTGATAAATCTCAACAAGTACCTCTTGCTGAAATTGAAGTGGATGCCAAGTTGAGAGACCCGGAACAACCCGAAAAGGTGTTAGACCGAAAGATAAAACAGCTGCGAAACAAGAAAATCAGCATGGTCAAAGTGCTTTGGCGACATCATAGAGGTTCCGACATGATGTGGGAGAACGAAAGCGAAATGAGGGAGAAATACCCTCAACTCTTTGCATGATTTTGGGGACGAAATCTCTTGAAGGAGGGGAGAATTTGTAACGCCAAGGCATGATTTATTATGTAATTATAATAAAAAGGGTAAATTGGTCATTTTACCTTAGAAGGGTAATTTGGTCTTTTGGACAGAAAAGGATTAAGTTTGTAATAATATTTTGAGTTTAGGACTTAAAATGTTATAAAAACTAGTTTGTCATAAATATGTGTAAACTGTGGCAAAAGTTCAAGAATTAGAACTCTAGGGACTAAACTGCAATTTCTGGAAGTATAAATAGTGGGACAAGCTCTCCCACATGTGCAGATTTCTAGAGTTCACGGGAGAGGGTTTCTTGAGCGATCATCTCAGAATTTTTGGCGATTCCTTGAAGATTGAAGCTTGGATTTTGATTCTAGGCTTTGGATTGAAGAACTAGAAGCTTTGGAAGTACGAGACAAAATATTGTGGAATACATTGGAAGGCAAGAAACGACAAAAGCTAGTAGTAGCAAGCCTTCAGGTGAGTAATCTCACTTATATCCGATGTGATATATATTGAATGAGCAGCTGCAGATGGAAACAAATTTTGGGGACGAAAATTTATAGATTTCAAAATGAAATAAAAGACAATACCAGATAAGCCGTGAGTCTACGATAGACAAGAACGGAGCTGTGGGTCAATAACAATAATGATATGACAATACCAGATAAGCCGTGAGTCTACGATAGACAAGAACGGAGCTGTGAGTCAAACCTTGAAAAGACAATACCGGATAAGCCGTGAGTCATTGAGATGACAAGAACGGAGCCGTGAGTCTAGGCAAAAGCGGGACAAACCCGTGAGCCATACATGATCTTGTGTTATGAGATAATGCATAGTTATTTTGTATAGAGAATTTTATTCTTATACATGTTATATTTGATTAGATTACTCATTGGGCTTTATAGCTCACGGTTTTATTGATATGTCCCTGCAGGTGAGCGTGATCCCGCCAAAGGGAAAGATAAAGTCCGAGACTGAGGACTTAGGATGTAAAGTGACTACCCGGCTTGAAGAATGTATAATATTTATGTGTATTGTACTTCGTGATACACTTGTACTCGTATTGTGTTAACTAATACCCCATACTTATGGTTTGATTGTAAAATATTTGGTTTGAAAAATAAAAATTTTTAAGGGGTGTTTTGTTAATCAGTCGGGTGTTTCACATTCTTTCGGTTATCCTTTTATCATTCACAGTTCTTCTTATATGTAGTTTATATGATCACTAAATTTGATTCCAATGACCATTTCTTTGATAACTGTCTTTATATTCTTCTCATTATCATCATTGTCTGTCTTATCTTTAACTTCTCGCCTAACACTTGATTAGGCATTCAATCTCCATTTCTCAATTCATTTTCTTGCATTATAACAATGCAACTTACTCATGGTCTTTAACGATTTTTCATTTTTTTATTACTTTCTCATCCAGGTAACTTACTTTGTTATGTTACACATTATAGTACACTTCAGACTTAGTTATTTGCTCCAACTATTAGATGTCTTTACTTGTCATATTACTTTCGAGTTTGGAAGTCACGACTTCCCATTTCTTACACTTTCATTTCTGTCCTTGATTCCTTATCTAATACTTGATTAAGTATTTTGCTTTCGTTTTATATTAACATATTTAATCACAAATTTTTATATACATACCTTAATCTCTTGGTTGTCCATGGACAACACATCATACTACTTCTCAATATTTATTCTGTACTCTTTTTATACCTCTTTTGGGTTTGTCTACAATTACAAACCCAGTTCATTTCCTTTTTCTTTTCCCGATTAAATGTTTTTATTCTTCTTTCTTATATGAATTTCATTTGTATATCTGTATTCATATTCTTTTCAAATCTTTCTTTCTTTGGTCACTGTAGTGACATTACTTTTGTTTTTATTCCATAATCATAACTCGTTTCCGTTAGACAACGGAATTTTCAGTTATACTCTTTCTTTTATATTTTTACTATATACTCCATTATTCCCATAAAAATTTTCAATATATTTATACCTTCTGGCCATGTCTCTTTTACTGGTTCCTTTCATACTGTCTCATGTTCCATTACATATACTTTACATTATTTCTCACATTATACGGTGGTTATCACAACCACCACTACTAGAAAAAAGGCCTTTGATGACACGTATTGCATGTCATTAAAGGGTATAGATGACACGCAAATGTATGTCAAGGAAGCCCCTGTCATAAATGACAGATGACACACATTTGTGTGTCGTAAATTTACGACATACATTAATGACAAACATTTATGACTTACAATGTAAGTCATAAATTTTTCTTAAACAAATAATATATATATATATATATATATATATATATATATATATATATATATATATATATATATATATATATATATATATATATATATATATATATATATATATATTACGTATCCTAGTATTAAAATTTAATCACACAATAAAATTAATGTCTCATAATATGAAATAAAATACCATTAATACAAATATCATCCATTACCACATTATCACAATGTCGTATCTCAAATACAAAATAATAAAAATTTTAAATCTATCAAAATACTTCCAAATGATTTCTATAAACTTCCTCTTGCTGGATTGTAAGAAGACACAAAAGAAACGTCATCCCTTAGACTTTCATACCCTTCCTCTACCCCATCAAAAGTTTCATTAGATCTATCCTGCAAAAAAGTTTAAAAGTGTTGGAATTGAATTGAATTTAATACAAAGCATAATTTTATTTACAGCTTACCCATTTAGGTTTAGCATCCATATCATGTCTCTTTTTTCTGTCCCACTTATTTACAGCTTACAACGCATAAGTTCGATGCTATAATAACAAAAAAAAATTAAGAGTTAGGTGCTATAATAAAAAAAAGGAAGGTAGGATGATATAACTATGCAAAGGAATTGATTTCATATATAATGACATATTATATTATAGACTTTTTAACTATTTTGTTATAATAATTCCAAACTCACTTTATAAAAACACAAATATGACTAGTGGGATTTGACTGAGAAAACGTGGGAGACAAAAGTCAGACAGAACATTAAAAGAAAAATATTAGCAGCACCCCTCTCCCTTCTCTATAACAGCTTGTAGAGGAACATGTATGCTTGATTGGAAGTTCAATAACCTGAAAATTGTTGTAAAAGATTTAACGTTAAACAATTTAATAAAAAAGACCAAAATTGAAATATGGAAGCTGTAACAGTAACATTCCTTACAAAGAGCATGTAACCATGTAACTCCTGAAAGCGTTTTTCACTATGTGAACAATCACCATGGAATTGAAGTATGGTGGACACTTCCAATTTGTGAACTGAGGGTAGAAATAGAGGGAATCAAAAACGAAATTATTGTAGGAAATTCAAATCTGAGTCGAAGGGACAGTGTATCCATCAACGAAAATAGAAACTCCATAAAAAATGCAGGTTTTTTGGAGCAAGAACCACCATGAGATGAGCTTGAAGCTTCAGCATCAAACTGCTCGTGTAGTTCCTGTTCTTCACTGCCATATAACTAAAACCAAAAAACTTTTCAGAATTTAGAGTGAATAATCGAAATATGAACCAAATCAATAATCTTCCACCATTTCAAATCGTGACCTAATTGCAACAAGGAAACCTAATAGGTTGAATTTCCACTAATAAGTCAAATAGATTTCATCGTCAAAATACATCCCATCAAGTCAAGAAACTATAAAAATCCCACCGATCGTAATTTACAGAACAATAGAGAAGAACTTGCAACAAATGAATATATAACCAAGAAAAACAGCGAATAATCACTTACAATGAGTAGGAGGGGGAGAAAGGACCTACCAACATCACTGAACGGTGCACTATGAAAAGAGGAACGAGTAGACGATCAAGAATTAGAACCCCAAGCCATGCCTAGGAATCGGATTTCGTGACTAAAATTAGAACGAAATCGAATGACTCTAACCCTAATTACAGAGAACCCTGAAAGAAAAGGAAGCAACATTGGCCAAACCCTAACACATTTCTCTTTGTAGACAATAAGAGAAGATGAGAAACCTAATTTACCGAGGTTGATAAGAGAAGAGGAGAAACCTAATTTATCGATAAACAACGCGAAGAATCCACAAGCCTTATTAGAACCAGCACGATCTAGATGAGCGAAGCTGCGATTTTGGCCGGTGGCGACGTAATCGAACGTTTCCACGAGGATCATGGCAGCGGTGTCATAGTAACGGAGGGCTTGGAAACTGATGAGGAAGACGATAGCGAGGAGAAACGAGAGGAACCCTAACGTGAACGATGGGAAAAGAAAGAAAGAGACGTGAAAATGAGAAAGAAGTGAAATATATACCAAATAAAAGATGACATGCATTTTTATAAATCGACATACAAGTGTCTCCCGTGTTTTTTTAATTTCCTGATTATGACATTAAAACATGACATACATTTTTGTATGTCGTAAATATTATAAAAAAATCTTACGAATTTACGACATACACTTATGTATGTCGTGAATCCTTTGGCTTTTTAAAAAGATGACATATTTTTATGACATACGTTTATGTGTGTCATAGTTCGTGTGTCATTAAAAGCCTATTTTCTAGTAGTGCACATAGTTGAACTTTTCTCCGTTATTACCTTTTTATACTTGTTATCTTATTTTCAATACTCTTCACTCATACTTTCTTATGCTTTATTACATATACTTTATATTGATTCGTATAGGATATGGGGTTTTCTCCCACTACATACTTCATATTTGTTACTTCATCTTTAACACTTTCCTTTTATACTTTAGTATTTTCAGTCATACTTGATTTTATTACATAGGTATATCAAACCTATGCCCCTCAAACCTTCTACACCCATCACTTACAGATTCACACGATTCCTGTGTGGTTCCACCAAACTCAAATATATATCCTGTGATTATGATAGTACGGGCCCATATTATTATAACCACATATACATATTTGCTTCCAGCTTTACCACCAGGACTCATGTTCCACTGTTTCGGGTTTACCTCCACTTCTACTTACTTTCAACTTCATATTTAAGTATGTACCCTACTTAACTCCTGCACAGTTTAAGTCTAGGTTCAAGTACTGACACCTAGTTCGCTTAAACTATGGCTCTGATACCAAAACTGTAACACCCCTTCCTCAAACTGTAGTTTAATACAGTTTATATTACAAAATATCTTACAAAGCGTGACTATGAAAAACTCAATTATTTTTTTTACAAATTTATTCTCAAGGGGTAATTACAGACTGAACTCAAAAGCCATAATTTAAACTTATCAGTATCTTACACTGGTCCCAACCTCAACTCTTGCTCCTTTCACCTAAGTACATAGCATTTAAAAATAATACGTGTGACATAAAGTCTCGTGAGTAATATGGGTTTTAGACCCAAAATTTTTCTGCTCAAACTTGAAATATAAGCAAGTAAACTGCTTAAAACTTATTTTTATAATAAATCTCTTTTCTTCTCTATTTTCAAACTTTTAAAAAAATACTTTCTTTTGCAAAAACTGCTTCTTTTCTCAAAACTGTTTTCTTTCTTAAAACTAATTTCTTTCTTTAAAACTGCTTTCTTTCTTTAACTGCTTTCTTTCTCATTTAACTGTGACCAACAGAAACTCATGAATTAATTTAGTTTAATTCATTTTACTAACTCCTCTTCGTGGGATAGAACAGATCTGCCCGCAAGGTTATTCTATCTCTGTCTCCCCTTCGTGACTTGGAACAGATCCAATCACAAGGTTATGCTAAGCTAGACAACTACTTCGCGACGGGAGGTACCACCCCAATAGTGTCTTCAGATCTCCCGATTATGTGGGTGATCCTAGTCCGGACAACTGACTCTCATTGCTTTCTTTGCTCTAGTTCTTATCTTATTACTTTCTTCATTTCATCTCAAATTGGTCAAAAGGGACACAATTTATAATAAACTTAAACTCATAAACTTTTTATCTCATAATCAAAAATACTTTCAAAACTAACTTCAATATCTTTAGCTCTCATACGAAACTTCTTTTAAGAAACTTTACAAACTATACTACTTAAAAATCTGCTTAAAAACACTTAGCCCTTATAGAGAGCTACTTTACTCAATTATACTTAACTTTAAACCTCAAAATCATCAAATCATTAAGCTTCTCGTACACTTTTCCCCTTTCCGTGCTCAATAGCATTCAAAAGTATTTGGAAATCTTATTTTCTGAAAATATCATTTTTGCTATGTACAAAAAGTCCACATATACTCACCTTGGTGTAGCTATAGGTCACTAAGCTTCTCGTACACTTTTCCCCTTTCCGTGCTCAATAGTATTTGAAGCACCTCCTACACATATATCACATATATATATTTACTCAATTAATACATACTACATCTGACTCTATAACTTAAGAGTCTCATATGACACAACTACAGGTCATAACAAATGTATAACCTTTAATACTCATTTTATAATTTTCTCCGAAATACGCGTATTTTGCTACAGTACCCCCGTGGGGTCGTATTCCGAATTTAAAAATTTTCTACGTAGTTTCATACCATTTTAAGCCTATGGTATAAATTTCAGGTCAAACGGACATGCCTAGCTACGAGTTCAAATCTCAAAAATTGGACAGCAACTTCACATCTTCCTGCCGCGAGGTCGCCTCGCGACCACCCCTATGGTCGCGTCGCGATCCATAGTACAATGCTATATTTGACGATTTTTCAAGCTGCAGTTCCACTATTCACCCCATTAAGCTCTTAATACTTGACTTAATTAGTTTAGGGTCATTTCCAGACCCTAAATACCAACTTATACTTAACTTTAAACCTCAAAATCATCAAATCATCTTTATAAACTTGAAAATTCTTCCGAAAACCCCATTTTTCACAAAAAATCATTTTATTGGATTTTCAAAGCTTGAAACTGATTTCTTGCATCTTTTATGTCATGTTTGACTTAACAAGACCATAAGAACTATATAAAATCAGTTTCATCTCTTAAACCCATTTCTAGGGTTCTTGAGCTAAAAACCCATTTCATCATTTTTGCATCAAATCTTCAATTCGATGGAATTACTTGTTAATACAAGTTTCTTTCATCATTTCTAACCTATTGGACTCATCAAAATCACTTATTCATCCAAACCCGTGGCTTGATGTTCTTGAACCAAAATCATATTTTTCTTCGAATTCAACATATTCATCACTAGACATGTTAAATTGATGATTTTTGTCACACCCCGATCCTTGGCGGAATCGATCAAGGCGTGATATATTGTTCAAAGTCTCATGACAACTATGTTATAATATGATTAGATTCAATTAAGTACTAAGTATGCAAACAAAATCCACAACATACAAATACAAATTCAAATACAACAACATTTATTATAGGAAATTTAAATAGTATTGTGGGTTTCTAAGGTACACTCTACTTTTCATCAACTCCATTCTTCAAATCTGCATCATGGGTAAAAACAGGTCAACTACGAGAGTTGGTGAGTAATCTAGTTTTATTAAAGAAAATTGTGAGTTTGAATAATTTGAAATTTGTTTTCTTTTGAAGTTGGCAAACAAGTGTTATTGAGATAACAATTTATAAATCAAAAATTGATTAACAAATGATAACAACAACAATAAGTCCTCACCCTATATATACATATAAGTATATATATAGGATGGAGCATCTAATCATCATACACACTCAACCACGTGCAATCAATCACCTTAGCGTCCCAAGGCGGGGTGGTCAACCCAATAGCGCTATTATTGTCCATAACGTACCTCAAGAATACGGGCATAGTCATGGAGATTAGACTAAAAATGGTAATGCACTACAAGTACATGTAGCGTAAACAAACAACAATTATACAAATAATGATTCACATATAAATGTCCCAACAATGTCTCAATGGTGATAAAATAATAAAATGAAGTTGGAACATATTAAAACCACATGATACACCCCAAAAGTATTTAAAATTATAAAATATGGGGTAGATTACTCATATTAGTCCAATAAGGAATGCGCGTGTTGTACGATAGACGGCTCGGGTCAAAACGACGTGGAACCTATTATAATTAATAGTTTTGGTTTAGGAATCGATAAATAAGAATATAGTATTAATAAAATAATTTAGACACATATTATTATATTAGATGAATTAACAATTATCCAAATTTTGTTTTGAATATTAATGTATTTATATGTTAAATGAATTTTAAATTGAATTAATTACTTTGCTTAATTAATTTATATTTTCACTTTAGGAAATATTTTAATAATTTCTTATTAAAATAATAACTAGTCAAATTATAAGTATTTACAGATTTTATATATTATAAACAATTATTTATATGAAATAATCATTAAAATGCTTTTTTTACATGCTTAGATATTTAGGAAAATGGTTTTAAATACTAAACAGTAATGAAACATTCTGAAATTATCAGAAAATAATTATTTCATAAAATAGTAATTACTGTAAAATGTTCATATTTTTCTTAACTGCTTTAGTATTTATTTAGTATTTTAATGTTTAAACAACAACAAAATTCGAAACAAATAATGAATGATCCCTAAAAATTCTGGAAAACTAACCATAGTTTTCTAACATTATATTGAGCCTACTGTAAATATTTTGGATATTTTGGATTAGGGGAAGTATTTCTTATGTTTTTTCATTATTAACTAATCAATAAAATCATAAATAAGAGGAAAATATTAAGAGAAATTAATTAGACTTTTTATTTATGATTACCATGTTATATATGATATTCTGATAAGGTGTTATAATTTTTGGACATGTGTAGCTATTTATTATCAATTTAAACCATTAAATAAACATTAAATCAGGAAAAATACGAAAACATTCTTACAAAATTCTGTAAATTTATTCATGGAGTCTTTAATATGTGAATAAGGTGCGAAAAATATAAAATCTAGTTTTTAACATACATAACTATATTTTGAAATTTATTTATCTACAACAAAATAAAATACAAAATAAGCATCAAACTGTAATATAAATGCATGAAACTTTATAAATCCACTTTACTCAATATATGGGTTGTTCCAAAATATTCCCAGAATTTATTGATTGAAAAAGTATTTTATGTGAATTATTGCCTTATTTTAGTGCAATAATTATAGTAATTCAATAAAAATAAGTTATTTTCTGAAAATTTCCAGAACTTCTTATTTTATTGATGGGATTTTTAGAAAAATCAGGTTTATGCATAAAATGAGTTTTAGATATTTTAGTGGATTTAATTTGTTTCATGTATGAATTTGGAACTTTTAACAACTTACCTTGATGAATGCTTCAATAGGGATGAAGATTTGAGTATGAGAGCTTGTTCTTGGCTGGAAAATTGGTATTTCTTAGATGAATTTCGAGATTGAGAGGGAGAGAAGGATAGAGAGGGTTTGAGTGGTGATGAGAATAATGTGTGGGGAGAAAAATGAAAGGAAAGATGATGAGAGGTGTGAGTGGGAGACCATGGGAATAACTTTTGACTTTAGGTGGTCCTCATAATTTCCCACTAGTACAAGCATCTCTATGTAATACACTAATTAATATAAGAATTTTATAAAATTTAATGTAGAGTTTATAAAAATAGAGTTTTATAAAAAAAATAGGTTATTATTTGATTATAACAATCTACTTTGATTTGAAGTTTAATTATAGTATTCAAGTTTGACTCTTTTAATTTAATTAGAGTATCATACTTTGATTTGATTTTAATATGGTATCATAATTTAATTTGATTATAGTTATAACGTTTTACTATGCTATTTTGCTATTAACGTCAATTTATATCGTATTGTATAGGTTTTGATCCTATTAGCGTCAAGTAAATCTTGAGTAGGGTTTATTAAATTTCCCAATTGGGTTGGGTTGACCCGAATCCATTTTAGGCGGATGTCACAGTCTCCCCTACTTTAGGAAATTTCGTCCCGAAATTTAAGAAGAGAGTACCTTAAGAGAAAAGTTGTGGGTATTTGGTACGCATTTGATCCTCACGCTCCCATGTATACTCAGGTCCACGTGCTGACTGCCACTTTACCTTGACCAGGGGAATGCGACTTCTTTTGAGTTGCTTTTCCATTCGGTCGGCAATTTCCAAGGGTTTCTCGATAAATTGCATTGTCTCGTCGATTTGGATATCCTCAAGAGGAACATGAAGGTTCTCGTCTGCTAAACACTTCTTGAGGTTGGCTATATGAAATACTGGGTGTACTTTATTAAGCTCTATTGGTAGATCCAACTCGTAGGCTACTGGTCCGATCCTTTTCAGGATTTTGAACGGGCCTACATAGCGTGGTGCCAATTTACCCTTGTGTCCAAATCGAACCACACCTTTCCATGGGGACACTTTTAACATGACCATGTCACCCACGGTAAATTCAAGCGGTTTGCGTCGCTTGTCGGCGTAACTCTTTTGTCGGCTACGAGCTGCGAGAAGGTTATTGCGAATCTGAGTGATTTTGTCGGTTGTTTCCTGGATAAGCTCAGGACCAACAATTGGAGAATCCACTGTTGCGCGAATCACGTGGGACTCGCCAATTTCATGCCAGCAAATAGGAGATCGGCATTTACGGCCATACAATGCTTCAAATGGTGGCATCTTGATGCTAGAATGATAACTGTTATTATAGGAGAATTCCACCAATGGTAAATGAGAGTCCCAGTTTCCTCCGAAATCTAAGACACACGCCCTCAACATATCTTCGAGTGTTTGAATTGTCCTCTCAGATTGACCATCGGTTTGAGGATGATAGGCGGTACTGAGATCGAGGCGGGTTCCCATGGCTGCTTGAAGTGATTGCCAAATCCGAGAGAGAAATCTCCCATCACGATCTGAAATGATGCTGAGAGGGATGCCATGCCGACTAACTATCTCGTCGATGTAAATTCGAGCAAGTTGTTCGACCTTGAAATCTTCACGGATGGGAAGGAAATGAGCGGATTTGGTCAAACGGTCAATGATTACCCAAATGCTGTCGTGTCCCTTGGTGGTACGGGGAAGTTTGGTTACGAAATCCATGGCGATCGCTTCCCATTTCCACTCGGGGATTACCGGTTGGACCAATAGTCCAGAGGGTCGTTGATGTTCTGCTTTGACTCTGGAACATGTAAGACATTTGGCCACGAATAAAGCAATATCCTTTTTCATTCCCGACCACCAATAATTGGTTCTCAAGCCATGATACATCTTGTCAGCGCCAGGATGAATGGAATATCGAGTTTTATGGACTTCTTCCATCAGGAATGTACGAAGATTGTCGCGATCTGGGATCCAGATGCGATCTTGATAATAGAAAATACCATCAGATTTACTTTCCAACTCCCCATCAATTCCCGTGGGCATGTCATTTTCGGTAATTGCCGAGTGTTGGGCTCCTCGAATTCGGTCACTGAGATTGGACAAGATAGGAGAACATATTAGATGAAATGCTTTGGCATGTTCTTTTCGGCTTAACGTGTCAGCTACGACGTTTGCCTTGTCCGGATGATAGCGTATTTCACACTCGTAATCATTTAGGAGTTCGACCCATCGTGTTTGTCTCATATTGAGTTCTTTTTGATTAAGAATATGTTGCAAGCTCTTGTGGTCGGTGAAAATTACGCATTTAGTGCCGTAAAGGTAATGCCTCCAAATTTTAAGAGCGAAAACCACGACACCGAGCTCCAAATCATGAGTCGTATAATTCCTTTCATGGATTTTGAGTTGTCGCGATGCGTAAGCTATAACCTTTCCCCTTTGCATCAAAACACAACCTAGACCGAGATTGGAGGCATCGCAGTATACCACAAAATCTTCGGATCCTTCAGGAAGTGTAAGAATCGGAGCGTCACACAATCTTTGTTTAAGGGTTTGGAAAGCGTCTTCTTGCTTGGGTCCCCAATCAAATGGCGTACCCTTGCAAGTGAGAAAAGTAAGCGGTAAAGCGATCTTTGAGAAATTTGAAATGAAACGCCGGTAATAGCCAGCTAAACCGAGGAATGACCGAATTTCCTTGGGGTTACGTGGGGCTTTCCAATTCTTAACTGCTTCAACTTTTTCGGGATCGACTAAAATACCCTTGTCGCTTACAATATGACCGAGGAATTGTACCTCATTTAACCAAAACTCGCATTTCGAAAATTTGGCATAGAGCTGATTTCCTTGCAATGTTTGGAGAGTTAGACGAAGGTGTCTTTCATGGTCTGCCTTTGTCTTGGAGTAAATGAGGATGTCATCAATAAAGACGATAACAAAACGGTCGAGATAAGGTTTAAATACCCGATTCATCAAGTCCATGAATGCGGCAGGGGCATTCGTTAGGCCAAAAGGCATAACGGTGAACTCGTAATGGCCATAGCGGGTTCGGAAAGCGGTTTTGGGGATGTCCTCTTCCCGTACTCGAAGTTGGTGATAACCCGAGCGGAGGTCGATTTTTGAGAAACATGAAGCTCCTTGAAGCTGATCAAAAAGGTCGTCGATCCGAGGTAACGGATATCGGTTCTTGATGGTCAATTTATTTAACTCCTGATAATCGATACACATACGAAACGAACCATCTTTCTTTTTGATGAAGAGAACCGGGGCTCCCCAGGGTGAAGTACTAGGGCGGATAAATCCCTTATCGGTTAATTCTTGGAGCTGACTTGCCAATTCTTGCATCTCGGTTGGAGCCAACCGATATGGAGACTTGGCTATGGGAGCAGCCTCAGGAACGAGATCGATGCGGAACTCTAGCTCACGTACTGGAGGGAGTCCAGATACGTCATCGGGAAAGATGTCGGGAAAGTCTCGTACAATCGGAATATCTTCGATCTTCTTTTCTTTGACCTTTGTTTCCACCACATGGGCTAAGAAAGCCATATATTCTTTACGTAGATACGATCGAGCTTGAGTACATGACATAAGACTAAGTTTTTTTGAACGAGTCTCGCCATAAATACGAAGACTTTGACCGTCGGCAAGAGGAATACGAATAAACTTCTCGTAACACACTATTTCAGCATGGTTTTGGGATAGCCAATCCATTCCCACGATGATGTCGAAGCTACCAAGTTCCATAGGAACTAAATTGACAGAAAATTTATGACCGTAAAAATCAAAAGTGCAATCTTGGATGACTGCATTGAGTGAAATGTTTTTTCCATTGGCGACTTCTACGGTAAAGTGTTCATCAAGTATCGTGCGAGGTGTGTGAAGTATGGGTTCAAATTCCAAGGACACAAAACTTTTGTCGGCACCTGAATCAAAAAGTACTGATGCGTAGCAGTCATTTATGAGAAACGTACCATTTACGACCTTGTTATCGGTCTGTGCTTGGGTTGCGGTAATGACAAATGCTCGGCCTTTGGGAGCTGGAACCTGCATTGTTGGATTTGCCTGGGCTTGAGTGTTAATGATATTGACAAGCCTAGGACACGCGTTTCTGAAATGGGTGGGGTCACCACAGTTGAAGCATGTTCCAGTTGGATACCGGGTTTGTGTTTGCTGATTTGAGGGTAGAGCGAATGGTCGCTGAGTTTTTGGTGCACGGCATGTGTCCGCCAAGTGGCCATAGCGACCACAAGTCGTACAAAGGCGACACGGGCTGGTGGACATATGGTGATAGTTACAATGGTTACAGAGGGGGTGAGGTCCGGTATACGGCTTTTTGTTTGGTTGGGTGACTTGGGTGATAGGAGCAGCAGGGGTAATAACAGCATGGTTGTGGTGATGGCTTTTCCGCTTCTTTTTGTCGTGTCGGTGTGAGGACTCGGACTTGACAAATAAGGGGGTCTCAGGGGTCGGCTTTTCAGTTGTCATCTTTGAACCGTTGCGTGGGAGGAGACCATCGTTCATATTATCCTCGTTGAGTTGACCTGCTATTTCAATAGCGGATTCCAGAGTAGATGGCCTGCTGCTGGTCACCGAATCACGGATCTGGCGCGGTAACCCTTTGATGTAGCGACGTATTGCAGTTTTCGTAGGTTGAACCATGTGAGGTAGGAGTCTTGAAAGATCATAGAATCTATTAGTGTAGGCCGCGTTGTCTCCTCCCACCTGTTTCAGATTCCAGAATTCCTCCTCGAGAGTTTGCAATTCGCTGTCCGGACAGAACTTTTCTATCATGCGTTCCTTTAGTTTTGACCAGGTCATTCCCAAGGCAACACCCTCTCCTTTTGCCCGTTTTTCTAGGTTCCACCATGAGAGAGCATGACCTTGGAGGCACCCTGTAGCGTGACGGACCATCAGGTCCTCAGGGCACTCGCTGTGGATGAAAGTACTCTCCATTTCTTCGATCCATGTGAGGAGTGCGGTGGCACCATCTATACCTTTGAAGTAAGGCGGATTACAGCTACGAAAATGCTTAAACGAGCAACGATGAGTGGTTGCTGGAGCTTGCGGCTGAAGAGTTTGAAGATGGGTTGCAATTGTTGGGATGACATTCGCTACCTCCTTAGCGATAAGGGCGGCTAGCCTCCGGTTGTTACGAGCAGCGTATGGGGGTCGTAATGCCATCTATGAGAAACACGCATATGGACTTGTGAGTTATTTGTAAATTGATTATGGAAATTAAGTTTGTAGACATTGTTGGGTAAAATGATTGTAAAACACTTGTTGGGCCATGGTTAGGAGTGTTGGGCACCTTTTGGGCTTTCCATGGGTACTAAATGTGAAGCATGTAGCAATTGCGTGGGCCCCCACAATACTAAGTTTTCACATGTTTTTCCCACTTCAAGGTCCATTAGGGAACTTAATAGTCCAATGAGTTGGCCATTTTGGAGTGTATCCTTTCGGATACGTTTGATAAGGTCGGGTATTTTGATGGCTCAAAAGTAATGTGAATGACGCGCTTTGGCCTATAGGTTTGGGAACTCTCGCCTTTGGTCCCCAGGTAAGCAAACTGGTCCCTCGGTTGATTGGGATGTATACGAATGCTTACCTAGTCAGGACTTTCGGGCTACCGACACCTCCCCCTTCCAGTTACTACGCGTCCATTACTTTGATCCTACCCAACTAGAGTGGATGACTTTTAATTTCCTATGAGCTCTAAGGAATATATATGTATATAAATTTTTATTTTGAAACCATTTGAGTATGTGTGTGATTTTAAGAGAAAGAGGAGAAAATTCACAAGTGTATGAACACATATAAGTGTCGGGAATAATACGTAAGCACATAAGGGAGCAATTAGCACACAAAGGTATTCCTAGGATTTTCTAAGTGCGAATTGCTTGCAGTTGTGTGTGCATTTTATAAACTAGCATACGAGAGGACCCTAGAGGCTATAGACTAGGTCAAGGAAATTAACCTAATTCCCTATAGTCAAGGGCTCTGATACCAATCTGTCACACCCCGATCCTTGGCGGAATCGATCAAGGCGTGATATATTGTTCAAAGTCTCATGACAACTATGTTATAATATGATTAGATTCAATTAAGTACTAAGTATGCAAACAAAATCCACAACATACAAATACAAATTCAAATACAACAACATTTATTACAGGAAATTTAAATAGTATTGTGGGTTTCTAAGGTACACCCTACTTTTCATCAACTCCATTCTTCAAATCTGCATCATGGGTAAAAACAGGTCAACTACGAGAGTTGGTGAGTAATCTAGTTTTATTAAAGAAAATGGTGAGTTTGAATAATTTGAAATTTGTTTTCTTTTGAAGTTGGCAAACAAGTGTTATTGAGATAACAATTTATAAATCAAAAATTGATTAACAAATGATAACAACAACAATAAGTCCTCACCCTATATATACATATAAGTATATATATATGATGGAGCATCTAATCATCATACACACTCAACCACGTGCAATCAATCACCTTAGCGTCCCAAGGCGGGGTGGTCAACCCAATAGCGCTATTATTGTCCATAACGTACCTCAAGAATACGGGCATAGTCATGGAGATTAGACTAAAAATGGTAATGCACTACAAGTACATGTAGCGTAAACAAACAACAATTATACAAATAATGATTCACATATAAATGTCCCAACAATGTCTCAATGGTGAAAAAATAATAAAATGAAGTTGGAACATATTAAAACCACATGATACACCCCAAAAGTATTTAAAATTATAAAATATGGGGTAGATTACTCACATTAGTCCAATAAGGAATGCGCGTGTTGTACGATAGACGGCTCGGGTCAAAACGACATGGAACCTATTATAATTAATAGTTTTGGTTTAGGAATCGATAAATAAGAATATAGTATTAATAAAATAATTTAGACACATATTATTATATTAGATGAATTAACAATTATCCAAATTTTGTTTTGAATATTAATGAATTTATATGTTAAATGAATTTTAAATTGAATTAATTACTTTGCTTAATTAATTTATATTTTCACTTTAGGAAATATTTTAATAATTTCTTATTAAAATAATAACTAGTCAAATTATAAGTATTTACAGATTTTATATATTATAAACAATTATTTATATGAAATAATCATTAAAATGCTTTTTTTACATGCTTAGATATTTAGGAAAATGGTTTTAAATACTAAACAGTAATGAAACATTCTGAAATTATCAGAAAATAATTATTTCATAAAATAGTAATTACTGTAAAATTTTCATATTTTTCTTAACTGCTTTAGTATTTATTTAGTATTTTAATGTTTAAACAACAACAAAATTCGAAACAAATAATGAATGATCCCTAAAAATTCTGGAAAACTAACCATAGTTTTCTAACATTATATTGAGCGTACTGTAAATAGTTTGGATATTTTGGATTAGGGGAAGTATTTCTTATGTTTTTTCATTATTAACTAATCAATAAAATCATAAATAATAGGAAAATATTAAGAGAAATTAATTAGACTTTTTATTTATGATTACCATGTTATATATGATATTCTGATAAGGTGTTATAATTTTTGGACATGTGTAGCTATTTATTATCAATTTAAACCATTAAATAAACATTAAATCAGGAAAAATACGAAAACATTCTTACAAAATTCTGTAAATTTATTCATGGAGTCTTTAATATGTGAATAAGGTGCGAAAAATATAAAATCTAGTTTTTAACATACATAACTATATTTTGAAATTTATTTATCTACAACAAAATAAAATACAAAATAAGCATCAAACTGTAATATAAATGCATGAAACTTTATAAATCCACTTTACTCAATATATGGGTTGTTCCAAAATATTCCCAGAATTTATTGATTGAAAAAGTATTTTATGTGAATTATTGCCTTATTTTAGTGCAATAATTATAGTAATTCAATAAAAATAAGTTATTTTCTGAAAATTTCCAGAACTTCTTATTTTATTGATGGGATTTTTAGAAAAATCAGGTTTATGCATAAAATGAGTTTTAGATATTTTAGTGGATTTAATTTGTTTCATGTATGAATTTGGAACTTTTAACAACTTACCTTGATGAATGCTTCAATAGGGATGAAGATTTGAGTATGAGAGCTTGTTCTTGGCTGGAAAATTGGTATTTCTTAGATGAATTTCGAGATTGAGAGGGAGAGAAGGATAGAGAGGGTTTGAGTGGTGATGAGAATAATGTGTGGGGAGAAAAATGAAAGGAAAGATGATGAGAGGTGTGAGTGGGAGACCATGGGAATAACTTTTGACTTTAGGTGGTCCTCATAATTTCCCACTAGTACAAGCATCTCTATGTAATACACTAATTAATATAAGAATTTTATAAAATTTAATGTAGAGTTTATAAAAATAGAGTTTTATAAAAAAAATAGGTTATTATTTGATTATAACAATCTACTTTGATTTGAAGTTTAATTATAGTATTCAAGTTTGACTCTTTTAATTTAATTAGAGTATCATACTTTGATTTGATTTTAATATGGTATCATAATTTAATTTGATTATAGTTATAACGTTTTACTATGCTATTTTGCTATTAACGTCAATTTATATCGTATTGTATAGGTTTTGATCCTATTAGCGTCAAAAAAATCTTGAGTAGGGTTTATTAAATTTCCCAATTGGGTTGGGTTGACCCGAATCCATTTTAGACGGATGTCACAATTTTGAGCAAGATGATTTAGATGATTTCACTGTAATCATGACTTCTAGACAATCAGAAATCAAGTACACGATTCCCGTTCAAGAACTTGGATGAAATAAGCTTCAAACACAGAATTTCTTACCTCTTGAAGCTAAAATCCTCAAACTTGGAACTTGATTCGTACACTTCTTCCTGATCGTTCGTGTTCTTCCCGTACTTTCTCTCGCTCTCTCTGGACTCTTCTATGATCTTCTGGAGATGAGAGTTAGATAACCCTCTTATTTATATTTAATTTTTATAAAAATATTTACATTCTAGTCCCTACTCTTTCCACTTCTCTACAAAAATGGTCCTAAGACCCATAACCTTGCAAACCAAGTTCCATTAGTTACCAATTTAGCTCCTTAATACAATTTCTTAACATAATGGTCAGTTTCATGTCAAATGACTATTTTGCCCTTTTCGGCCAAATTTCACTCTTCATGCGGTAAAACTCCCAATTTTACATAAACTTTTATTTCTTACATTCTTATTTCACAAACAACATATCATCTTACATAATGGTCTTATAATATGTCAAAAGACCATTTTGCCCCTCTTTACAACTTTTCTGCGGGTTCTTACATTGTCACCATAAGTTACATTATATATATATATATATATATATATATATATATATATATATATATATATATATATATATATATATATATATATATATATATATATATATATATATATATACACACACACACACAAAAGGTAAAAAATCTGTAAACTACACGGGTACGGGTTTAATAAAGAAAAATTGAAATAGTTAGTTATAAATATTAACAAAATACAAAATGGTATTTTTAGATAAGATATGGTTGAAAATACATAAAGCAAATACATGTTAAATTATAATTCATAACTCTTAAAAGACTTTTGATATTCTATAATAGCATCACATTTCAATTTAAAAAAAAAAGATACACATACACAAAACATCACACACACACACAAAACAAATAAAAAAATATGCAAAAAAGCAATATACTTTCAGTTTTATGTCTATTGTAGCATCAGACTTCAATTTGTAAAAATACACACATAGACAACACGTCAAACACATTATATATATATATATATATATATATATATATATATATATATATATATATATATATATATATATATATATATATATATATATATATATATATATATATATAAATTGGGTTAATGTCATCAAAACCCAACCAACTATTGCTTTTGGTTTTAAATGATCCCTAACGTATTTTTTAGGCCTTTTAAGTCACTGAACTTTTATTTTACCTGTTTAAAAAAGGAAGCAACACATTTGATCCGGTTGCATAGGTGAGGTGGCGTCCACAACTCTACATGGCGTTTTGATAAACTGAAGTAGTCCACGTGGCGTCCACATGGATTTTCATATTAAAAATTCTTTTTTAATTGAAAATTTATTTTTAAATTGAAATAACAAAACAACAAAAGCTTCTGATGTGAAGAACACGTCAGAATCACTTATTCTTCTGCTACACGCAAATTGTTTCCATCAACGCGATCACCTGTGAAAACTCCGACTAGGCCCACTTCTACTAATTCTACACCACCAAATCTAAAACCTAAATTTGTTGCATTAGGCTGGGGGGAGTGGTGGCGAGCCATCCCCCTCGCTAAACCAGCCACGGTGGCAGCCAAAGCAAGCTCGTTGAAATATTGGCGAGGATTTCATTGGCACAGGCGAAAGGCGAGGGTGGCGGTGTGGTTTGGCAAGGTCGGCGAGGCTCAGCGATGGCTTCAGCAAGGGCTTCAGCGAGGGTTTGGCGAGGGCCACTCCCTCCAGCCTTAGTTGTTCAATCAACTGCAAAAGTTGGAAATCTACAACCACGATTGAAGAGTTTAAAGGCAAAACAACCGGATTCTAAGGCTAAGCGGAGTATGTACCACGCACAAGGCGTGGGGACTACGTGTACACCACCCACGGCGTGGCACACCGCCCCCCTCTCGCGTGGGTGGCGTGGATGTGGCCAGGCGTGGGTTCAGCAACGTTGAGCAACGCCCGTTTCTCTCTTCTTCTCTCTCTGTCTCTCTCTTCTTCTCTCGCTCTCTATCTTCTTGGACAACGGTGGAGACCATCTCCTCCACGGCGTGGAGGAGGGTGTGGCTGACGTGGAAGGTCTTTGGCGTGGAGGAGGGCGTGAGGCATTCCGCATAGCCTAACAATAGAATCTGCAAAAGTTGGAAATCTACAACCACGATTGAAGAGTTTAAAGGCAAAACAACCGGATTCTAACAAAAGAATTAAAGGTACGAATAAAAAGTAGCCTACTACAATTGAAAATAAAAACACAGCAAAAACGAAAGCCTTTTCTTCATAAGGGCTCCGGGATCGGTCATGGCGTTGGTCCTTTTGTCATCAGAACAAGAATTGTAGCCTCGCCGGAGGAAATTTATAGATTCTCTGAAAGTTGGCTCCAATATGAAGAGAATACGTTGGTCAAAGGGAATGTGAGGAATTAAAGAACTCTAATGGCGGCTGTGGTGGTGGCGATTTAGGGTTAGAAGTTTTGGAAATTAACACAACAATGAATCTGATATTAGTAAGTGGGCAAACCCTCCCACGCTAGTGACCACACTTAAACACCTTCAAATCCAAATCCTAATTTTCATTCGTCCTCATTTCGATATTCGAACGGTTAATTGACTCTTAAGTTCTGATATCTAGGTACGAAGAAGTAAAGAAGTTGAAGAAATTAGAGTTAGCAAAGGGATCCAAGTTCTTTCCACTCGAAAGAAGCAATGCAAAAGGTAAAAGATTGCTTTGACGTGGATTTCTTCTGGATGAAGGATTTGTGGTTTTGTTATTTCAAGTTAAAAAATAAATTGTAATTTTAAAAATATTTTTAATAGAAATCCACGTGGACGCCATGTCAGCGCCACGTGGACCACTTCAGTCCATCAAAACGCCATGTTGACGCCACCTTACTTATGCAACTGGATCAAATGGGTAGCTTCCTTTTTAAAACAGGTAAAATAAAAGTTCGGTGACTTAAAAGGCCTAAAAAATATGTTAGGGACCATTTAAAACCAAAATCAATAATTGGTTGGGTTTTAATGACATTAACCCTAAATAAATTTGGTCCCTAAATTTAGATTTTTTTTAATTAAATGTAAAATAAGAACTTATAATTGACAAAAAAAAGTATATTTCTAAATATTGCATTTTGTCCATGATTAGGATAATGGCAAAAAATAACAATGTACTTCAATTTTATATCTATAATAACATCGTACTTCAATTTTTACAAAAACCACGCACATAGACAACATCATAGGCTTCGACACATATACATTGAGAGTGTGTTCAGAAAAATAGGTTCCTTGTGTTGTAGGTTTGAAAAGATGAAATGAAAGGAGACATTGTAGGTTGAGAGAGTTGGAAAATATCCACTCCTCCACTCTTATATATATTTTTTATTTGGTTAAATTAATGTTTTGCAACCAACGTAGAACAACAATAACTAAGAACTGTTTCATCGGGCTTTTACACTATTTCAGAAGTAACCTACACTAAACCGTATCCTTTCAGCTCGCAAGACCACAACACCCAAAAATACATTTAAACAATGACCTAAAATCGCAAAAAAAAAGGCATTGTACACCTCAACATCTAAATCAAGTTTAACAATTTAATCAAAATATGATTTTGCCAAAAAAATATTTGGTCGAAAATCAATGGGGGGGGGGGGGGTATGAGCTCATGTAACTTTGAGAAAGTCCTCTAAATCTTCGAACCATATATATATATATATATATATATATATATATATATATATATATATATATATATATATATATATATATATATATATATATATATATATATATATATATATATATATATATATACAAAAATTCAATTGAGAACCAAAATAAAACAAGGAACCAATGAACCAATCGTGAGCGTTGGTGACACGCCTAGATCGTCGTGCGGTCAAAAATAAAGAAAAACTTAACACACACTAGTACAGTGGTAGTCAGGGTCGATCCGCAGGAGCTTCGTGGTTAGACTAAGTGACAGATTACCAACTAGTAGTGTCACGCTACAGTCGGAGGATCTAGTTTCTATCTTCTTAATTACTAACACCCTAAAGCAATGATCAAACAAACTTAAGCCAAGCTAAGTTAAGCTCAAATGAACCTAGTCACTTTCTGAAATCAGAAGTGCATCTCTGAATCAGAAGCAATCAAAGGCATCCAAACTAAGCAAAACCAAGCAAAGCATAAACTAGCCACTAACTAAAGTTCTACTGAACAGTTACTAGCCAATATTTAATGCCTAAAAATTAACCTAATTAGCTACTGATTTCAGCAAGGAAAAACAGTCCCAACAAGGTCAAGAGAAGATCCAAACACAAATCAAACATCCAAAACCAAACACAAGCATAAAAACACCGAAAAACTAAGATTACTTGTAACCAAATGCTTCTCATTAATCAAATCCAACTTCCAAACATCCAAACAGTAACAAAATGTCATAAAACATAAACCTAAAGTGCTCAAGGCCAGTGGTTGTCACTCCCAAAGACCTTAGCTACAATCACTACTTAATACCAAAAGGAAATTAAATTCAAAAACACAAAAATACCAATTGAGATGTTGCTGGAACGAAATCTTGGAGTCAAAGAGCTTCAAGGTCTATTTTACACCCGGTCTTTGCTAGGGTTTTCGGCTGAAATTGCATCTATTTATACTTGCAAATTTCCCGCAGCCGCGCCGCGCAGATGAAGAATCCGCGGCGCGCGTACTAATCTTTTCCCGTTTCTTCGGCATTTGAATGTGTTACACCGCCTTAAGCCCGCGTCGCGCGTATCATAGATCCGCGGCGCGCGTACGAGTTTCCTTGATTTTTCATTCTTTTCCAAACTTCTTCCTTTTGCACGCTTTTAGTCCCTGTTTCCATTCTTTTTCTCCAAACAAGTCCTGGCACGAAAAGTGAGAATACCCAAACATATCTGATATAATTTTATCAAGAACAGGGCTCAAAAATGCCTAAAATACTTGATATCACTAGGCGTTGTCAGTTGGAATTCAATTGATCAACGGCGGAAGATAAGGTTGTAAATTTCTTAATTGAACGCATATGTAGCGGATAATTCCAAAAAACCCACTTCGTTATTTATTTATTTATTATTTTTGGAGCTTATTTTTTCTCGAAATAAAAAATCGAATATATCAAAATTCATAATTTTTTATTCTCTTTCAATAGACATCAATATCAATATAGTAAAAACGAAAAAAAAAATTCAAAAATCTTGTTCAGATTCACAACACTTAATCAATGTGAATCTAAACTATAACAAGTTTTATAGAAGATTATTCACATGTGAATGATCATTGAAATTGTTTTTTCAACAATCATTGATCATTCAATAACAACATATGTGAATTTAAATAAACTTTTAGATTCAGACGTGAATCTCACTAAAAGTTCATATTGAATTTAAGTAAATTCGTTTATATTCTATACAATTTCAACATTTTGATAATATACAATTGAATTAACTAAGATTCACAAATTAATTTACTTAAACTTACGCGAATAAACAAAAAATTACTGAAAAAATAGGGTACAATTATCATTTATATGTGAATTAATATATCTAAAAGTATATGCACACTATTTTTAACCTTTTGATCATACACAAATGAATTAATTTAGATTCATTAGTTAATTTGCTTAAAATTCACATGTGGATGATAAAAAAATTATTGAAAAAGCCAGGTACAATTACCATTTATATGTGAATTAACATGTCTAAAACAAAAAACAGTTAAAATTCACAATGTAAATATAAACTGTAGTAAATTTGTATGGAAGATAATTCACATATAAATAGTCATTGAATTCAATTTTCTTCAATAATTGTAAATCATTCAATAACAACTCATGTAAATTTAAACACATTCTTAGATTCAGATGTGAATTCAAGAAAAAACACTTATATTTTTACTATTTCAACGATTTGATGTCATATACAATTGAATTAACTAAAATTCAAAATGATTTCCTAAAAATTCACATGTGATTGGTCAAAAATTATTGAATAAATCGAATAGAATTGTCATTAATATGTGAAGCAATATATCTAAAACAATACAGTTCAGTTCAGATTCGCATGATGAATCTGGACGAACTTGAAGTATAAAAAAAACAAAAAAAAATTGTATATCCATATGGATGTCTATTTAAAGAGGATGAAAAATTATGAATTTTGGTATTTTTAGTTTTTTTTTCGAAAAAAGAATAAGCTTAAAAATTAAAAAAACATAAAAAGCGAAGTGGGTTTTTTGCTATAATCCTCTACATTGGTGTCTAACTAGTAAATATACATCCTTTTTTATGGCCACATCTTTTCCATTCCGACCACACAATTGGTTCTTTGTTTTAAATTGGTTCTCTAGTCAACCCAACTATATATATATATATATATATATATATATATATATATATATATATATATATATATATATATATATATATATATATATATATATATATATATATATATATATATATATATTCACTCTATAAACATGATATAACGGTTAATAATAATTAAACATGAGTGCTACTATATATACACCCTATATACATCTTACACAAAAGTCAAAGTATTTTTAACCAATCATATTTATTTTTTCCGGAAAACAATGCAGTTTCAACCAATAAAAAGACTTTGACTTTGAATAGATGTGTGTAGAAAGTAAAAATGGGGTGTTTATTTAGTGATTCCCTTAAACATAAGATT